>LPNX010421382.1:2888-20388 GCA_001517045.1 Pseudotsuga menziesii
GCCATATCAAGTCATTAGGTAAGTCCCCACAGTTTCGGGGCACTTGAGTTATTATACACTAATTAAGTTGTAGGCTCGAGTAGTAATTATTAGGTTGAGCCTACGTGTGAAAATGCAATTCAAGTGAACAGATGAATATAAATAGAGAGTGAGAGTCTCTCTATTTATCACTTGTGAAATACATCACTTGCTCTCCCAAGTGTGGCGCACTACTGGAGAAGAAAATTTTGGGACTAGACAGAAGACAGAAGACTACTGCTGTTTTGGGAGATCTCTTACTATTTTGGTGTTGATTCTATCTTAGAGGAAGTTGCGGGGTTTTCCCCTTTATGGTTTCCGCGAGGAAAACTCTTTGTGTCGCTTGTCTCTTGTGATGTGCTTGTGTTTTATTGCTGTGCTTGTTATTCTCTCAGTGAAAAGATCCTAAGATCATAATGCTAGCTTAAATGTGATGAAAAACTAATAGAACTATGCAGAACAAGAGGACATCTACCTCAGCAATGCCCTATGCTTCATAAGTATATACAGACACCTAAGAACTTATACTGTAGCTTCTGTAAGTCAGTAGGACACGATGACCATACCTGTAGAGCCTATGATCTCATGTTAGACAGAAAACATGACTTTTACAAAGTCCAATCGGAGACACAGGGCCCAGCAGCAGGACCATAGCATGATACAGCTCCTATAGGCCGTGGAGGAGGATTCAGAGGACGAGGATGTGGAGGAGGCTTTGGCTGCAAACCTGCAAACCTGCAAGCAACCTAAGCTACTACAATGGAAAACCTACAAACAATGTCAACAATAGAACCTGCAAATAAAAATAACAGTTAGAAAGAAAAAACAATTAAACAAACATGAAAAGAAATGTTATACCTCACTTGGGTGGAAATGGGCCACCATTCCCTAGCTCATGGGAGCACCTCTCTCTTGGTTGCGAAGCAATGGCTTGATGGGATGGAGATGGAGGAGAGGGATTGTGGGTGGTTTGAGAGGCAAAGGTCTCAAATAATCCATGAGCAGCATAACAATAGGCAATGGAGGAGCGTTTTGAGAGTGACCGCCCACCCTCCTTTTATAGTTTTTCCAAGGGATTTTAGGGTTTTAAGCCCTTGGTCAGGGATTTAGCCCCTTTTTTGGGCCTTTAGCCCCTTTCTCCCTAAATTTAGCCCCTTTTTGAGGGCTTTAGCTCCTAGTGGGCTATTTTGGGCTCCTTTTTGGGGTTTTTAGCCCTTTTGTTCATCCTTGCGCTCTTTTGGAGGTGTGGGGGTCAAATGGAAGGTCTTATGGAGTGAAATGAGTGTTGTGAGATGGTGTCCTTGGGTGGTGTAGGCCATTGAGAGCTATGTGGGGGATTTTTGGGTTAACAAAATTCCCCCTGATGTGTGAGGTTAGGAGCTCAACGTATGGCCGATGGACATCATAGGATTTGCTGTGTAGAGGTGGTGCTTTCGGGGCTGGGGCATGGTGGATTTTGGTTTTTGTATTAATTTGGTTCCCATCAATGGGTGAGATACAATAAATGTGTGACATGTATATGGACAAGGTGGGAATTCCCATGCTTTTGACAATGTCAAAAGAATCATTTGATCTATCCTCTAAAATACAAGAGCCGATCATATACAACTAATGTTACAATGCTAGTTGCCTCTATGTGAGGCTGAATACAATACTGATCTAGTTCATTGGACCCATGGCATTCTCATGGATTGCTACATCTTCATGACTGACGGTCTGCTAGATCTGGTACATAGCTGTGTGGACTCGCTGATTGAGAGTCAGAGTCTCTGTGGTACAAGTATGTTGCATCAATCATAAAGGTATATCGAAGCAATACTAGGGCTTCATATCACTGTCTCCAACCCAACCCAGAGATCACAAGGGACATAACCTGTTTAGGTCCCTCAAGTGGAATCACCAATGTGCTAGAGTCGGGTGACATTCGGGGTCTTCGACCAAGTACTGTGCAGAACAAACCCTGTACAAATCTCAACAGTGCGATGATGGAGTTGAAGTCGAGCACGTGAGAAACAACCATCCCAAGAGGCACTAAGGACTCCTCTCAAGTGGTCCAAGGAACTCATCAATAATGTTAATGAAACCAAGGTACAGGGACCTCTAGGTCTATCCTTTGGAATATGTGTGTTGGTGTCGACAGAGGGATACCTACCCCTAGTCAAGGAAATGATGTTTCCTTGACCAGGAGCACGAGGGATAACTGAAAGGTGTGAAGAAATATATGGACTGACTCACTAAATTGGGGGGGAGGGGAGGGAAGGGAAAGAACTGAACAGGGGCAGGGGGGAGTGGGAGACTCAAAATTCCTTTGTTCAAAGTATGATGGTAGGGCAGACTAGGCAGCAAATGAAACTTAAGTCATGGGAATGGGATCATAGCTGTAATACCGAGAATGCCACTGTAGATGGGAAATATTTGGAGGAGGTGGAAATTTTTGATACTGATGGGATCCAAGGAAGACACATTGCAGAGTACTCTGAACAAAGGGGACCCAATGTGGGAATGCCTCCAAACTATTTTCTGTGGGGTGGTGTATAGGGACACCATTGTGGTATGATCTCATGGATTTTTGGTGATCCCGAGAAGGTAAGTGATCGATGGTGCTTTCAATTTTAGAGAGTCTGAAAGCAAAAAGAACACTCCAATGGGGGCTCTTTTTCCTTGGTAGTCTTATGTGCCCAAAAAAGGATAAAAGTATACATAGGAGAGCTCACCCATCCTGGAGGGGATGAGAGACTTCTTTCCCATTGGTAGTCCAATCAGGCCGAAAAAGGTTAAACCTATACTGATTGGACGGTCATTCAAATACTTTTACGACCATGAATGAAACCAAGTTTTCTCGGTGATTTTTTCTTGTTGAGACGGCCAGAAAAGAGCTTAACAACAACCGGTGGTGAGCTTTTTCATAAAGTGTGGCCCCTCTGCCCAAGAAAGCACAAAAGTATGCAAAGGGGAATGGTCTTAGCTTGAGTGGGCCAAGGAGGTCCTTTTCAATTGATGGTCTACATGGTCCGCAAAAGGATGTAAATGAGACGATGTAGATGCCCTTTCCTATACTTTAGCAAGCGGGAAAGGAAGCAGCTACGCTCGGCTGTCTTTTCATTGTTTTAATAGGTCAGAAAAGAGCTTAAGCACAACTCTAGTGTGGTCAACCGATTGTGGTGGAACGAGTGGTTCCTCATGTCAAGATGGTGGACAGAGGTCCAAAGGTCATCCATGCAGTATGGATGGAGCAGAAGGCTCTCAAACATACCAATACATGCATGGGATAGATTGCAGCAGAGGCTCGTCAGTTAGTGCGGCAGAGGCTCACAAACCCAGGAGGCTCTCGAACAGAGGTCAAGAGAGTGTGTGTGTGTGTTATGGTGGAAAAAATTGACTACATGTGATGTGAGTGCAAGTCTGGGCACACTTATATGCCAAATACATGCAAGAAAAGAAATTTTTTGTGGACAGTGCTCCAGGGGTCCCCGTAAGGTGCAGTAAAAAGAAAAGACAATCTATGTGTTAAAAATACAAAATAAAAGCTAAAATTACATTCCTTAATGGGTGATGGCCCGACAGCTTGGATGAGTAGTGGTCGGGAAGTGTGATACAAGTACCGGTCCGTAGACACTCACATTATCATGTCATGGCTCATGAATTGAGGTGACTTGTGGGAAATGGTCCCAAAATTAATTTATAAAATGTGAGACAATGGTCTCATAAGGAAATGAAAATTTGATCTCGAAGGTGTGAGAAGTGTCTCGTACAGCTTCCAGGTGAATTTTGACTAGCAGCTGATGGTGCTGCCTTGACTTGTGCTAAAAAACGTTGAAAAACAAGAAAAGAAAATGAAGCAACTCATTGGTGATGTTAAGCATAAAATATCTTGAGTTAGATCCCGTTGGTGGGGTTCTCCAAGAGTTGTCCATCAGAGTCAATGAAGAGGTGTGCCCCCTTACTAAGACGAAGGTCATTGGCAAGGCGAGGTGATGGAATCTGGTCTTTTATGGGAAGAACCGATTCCATACTATGGTTTGAATGGAATGGGGTAGAACCAAAGGTGCTCTTTCATATATCTCCATCATCACATAAGTGGCACTGGGGTAGATCAAGTGGATATTCCACGGCTGATGAGACGAAAGGGAAACTAGTGCTAGAGATCATGTAAATGGTACTAGTTGTGGTTTTGGTGTCCTTGCCCCCAGTCTCTGTTGGAGGAATAGGAGTAGGCCTAGAGATAAAAGGAGTCTTTGATGGACCTAGAGGTGGGTGTAACATCATCTCAATTGGCTGGACATGAGTTAACACATCCTGGGGCCTCAGAGGTATGGTAGGTGGTTCAAGGTACCGCATAGGATCTCCCAGTGTGAAATCCTGTACATTGCGGGTTTCCAAGATAGAATTACTAATGATCTCAGATGGTAGGAAAATAAAAAGGAAAAGGAAAAGGAAAATGATCATGTTGATCGGGAATGAACCCCACTGTTTCCCTGGTAACTGAGGTTGTGACAGTGGTTGGGGAAATAATGGAAGAGAGAGGTTTGATGGACCATTGGTGATGGTGGAGATAAGAGGGTCTATAGAACTGGACATCATGTAAATCGACATGGTGTCTGAAGAAGGAGGTGGGGGATGGACTTCTTCGATCAAGGTGATCTTAGACTCAAGGGAATGGTGATGAAGGTCAGCTAGAGCCATTCAAAACTCAGGAAGGTCTTAGCAATTGTGGGAGTAATGTCCATACAAGCTATAAAGGGCACAAGCATGGTTTGTCCTCAATGCCTTGTTCCTGACTACTTGTGCGGTTGGGAGTTCCAACCATAGGGATGTTTTCATTCGTATCCATGGCATCCAGATGTGCATGGATCACTATAATTTCAGGGCAATTATGAGTTGGATGGCCCTGTTGTTCACAGACGGCACAACGTGGGACTTGTCATGGTTCTGGAGTGGCTTTGGTGTTCTTTCCCCTATCTCTTTTGGGTTGGGGTGGTGCAATTGCGGGTGCGGTGGTTGGCTTATGCGGACCCGGTGGGGGGGTGAGACTCAACCGCAATAGGTTGCACTAGATTTAACACAACCTGGCACATTATTGGTTGAGATGGTGGATCTAAATACCACACCGGGATCCCCAACGTAAAGTTGGGCCGGCTTAAGGTGGCCATTACCAGCTTCCTCATGACACTAGGTGGGGGAAAGAGGAAGGGAATTGTATGGACCGAATATGAGCCCACATAACTCCTAGCTGGTTGCATGTCGAGGTGAGGTTGTGGTTGCGGCTGCGTGTAATGCTGCTGCTACGAGTGATGTTGGGGCTGCTATTGGCATTGCGGCTGCGGGTGATGTTGTTGTTGTGGTTGGGGCTGCAGCTGTAGTTGTTGTTTATGTGTAGCAGTGCTTGATGAGACCATGCACAAGTCCACAGTTTTCTTTTGTGTCAGTGGTGGTGACACCAATAGGAAAGGAGTCGTTATGGTGGGATCCATAAACAACCCAAGGCCCACATTCAATGGTGGGGAGGCTGGTGTGCTTTCAACCAGTACAGTGTTGGTTACAAGGATGATGTTAGCATGTGCAGTCGCCCCTTGTGGCTCAATGGTGGTGATGGTAGGGATAACGTTGGTAGGAAATGTTAACCCTTGCGGATCATGGTAGGTGAGCTGGTCAATTGTCACAATCTTTCCTTTGTGGGGGAACATCATGAGGTGGAAGACAGTTGACACGATGGCTCACATGGTGTACATGTAACTCCTCCCAAGGTGGAGGTTGTAGTCCAATTGAGCATTGACAACTTCGATGTCGATCGGGACTGTCTTCCTGGCTAACGTGATGGGGACATGGGGGAGGATTCCTTGGGCTTTAGTGGGGTGTCCATCATAAGCCCGCGGAGTCGTGGAGGACGGTTGCAGAATTGGTGATCCAAGCTTCTACCAAACCAAGGTAGACATGATGCACGTGGATGCCCCCTCATCGTGGGTGCACAACCAAATTTCAGATGGACATCGGTATTTGGAAGGTGATAGTGGAGAGCATGCACGGCTCTTCATTCTCTATGTCAAATGTGATCAACTTAGAGTCAAAGGGGTCTACTACCCTTAAAGCAGCTAGTAAGGATTTCCACTGTGTTGGGCATGTTTTAAGCACCTCAAGAGCAGACATGGAAGTTGGCGTTTGGGCCAAATCATCCACAATGCTATAGCTGACTATAGCTCTAGCTGTGGCATTATTGGCAAATTTATTTATGGGGGGTCACAGGAATGGGGGTAACTGGAGAGGTAGGTTGGTTGTCTTAGACATGGATGCTACTGATGAGTCGATAGGTTCAGTGGTGGTACTGTACTGATTTCATCTAGTCTGTAAGTTGATGTCTTCAGTGGTCATGGCTAGCAGGTGGTGAACACCTGTTTCGGCTGTGGGCGGTGCCCCTGGAGCGTTGGGATTGGCCTGGGGAGGGGGAGCAGTTGCCACCAATCCCTAGACTGGTAGTGGGTTTTGAAGCAACATGGGAGGACTGGTAGATTGTTAAAATTACTCTAGGAATTACACAAATTTGATTTAAAAACTATTAAATGTAATTATACTATGATAATAATAACTATACTATCTTAACTGTCTTATCTATCCTATCTCAGCTGAGAGCAATTTTTAAATATTATATTAATTACTAATTAATGTAAGATGAACAGAAAGATAAAGGGTAGGATCTAAATAGAAATATTTAAGCCACACACACTAAATCATTCTGCTACAAAATAACTTATCAGAAAAACTGAGATAAACAATTACTTCAAATTTTTTGAAGTGTCTAATTAATTAATAACTAATAACCAATACTAGATATTTGAATAAGAGATAATGATCAGTATGAAATCACTGTAAACATACAAATGATATCTAACAGACATAAATATATATCCTTATATCCTGAATTTACAGTAGAAACACTAGTAAATTCAGTCACAATGACATATTAATTCAAATATAATATTGGGCTAACGAAGTGAAATACTGATTAATAATCACAAGCATAACGAAGTACACTGTATTAATATCTAAAATAGAATATCATATACTGAAATATAAAGAGTATCCAAAACAATACCAGTCACGATATCAACTTGGAGATTTCCAGTCACATCCCATATCCAAAGATAAAACTTCAGCCAGGAACAAAACTAGCATCAAAATAGTATTTCCAGTATTTTTACTTCAGTCACTTCCTCCCATTTACAATAATTTTTCAGAGTTTTATAACAAAGGACAATAACTTCCTTCCCTCATTCTATGCAACTCAAGCTAAAAATAAACCATCAAGTCAATTAACTATCGAACATCTAGGACTTAATGTTTTTTAATTATCATCTCCTTCAATAGTGCACCTGCAATCTGAATCATCGATTTTGTAACTGCTTTCTTATCTTCAAATGTCAATTTGTCCATGCAAGAACTGTTATTTGACATTTAGCATCTAGATCATTCGAGTTTGGAACAACTTCATCATTTGCTGGAAAAATATAAATGAGGAGAACATCATCAAAATCAAGGATCCATTTAATTATGACACCTGAAACATTTGATGGCTTAAAGGAATTGGCCAATTCGTGGCTGGTTCGAAATTCCAGTCTCTAATGAACAACCACGTCTCCCAACTAGAATCCAGGATTTTAGACACGTCCTAAAACTATGCAGGATAGCAATGACATGCCCACCTGTTTCAAACAAACAAAAGCATCTTATTAAAAACTATTTATAACAGGAGATATAAAAGAAACTATAATTTAAATGTGTGCCTGTAAAATCTGCGATTTTATAGGCATGCAGAAAAGGTTGTCATTACCTGTAAATCATGTAACCAAAAATGGAAATAATCATTAAGGTCTATTTTGCAAATCAACCACTTCGCTGATCAGGGTCGGAAAAAATATGACCTAAAATATGGGCGGGAAAGCTCCCAATCAGAAGTCGGAAAAACATAGACATCGACAGACGAGTGCTTTGCACAGCCGCAACGAAGAAATATAAAAGACTATGGTCATACGACTAAAAGACCAGCTCGCATCGCTGGGCAGCACACTTTATGTTTTCGGTGATTAGTTTCTTTGGGAGCTGCAACGACGAAACATAAAGGACATCACGCCCCACCATGTAAGGTCTGAATCGGAAAGGTAGTTCTTTCTGTGGCCGCAACAGCAGAAGATAAAACCCAAGGATCGACAAAACAACAAAGCGGAACGTAAAGGTCAATACAATAATCGGGGGTTTTTGTAGTTTTCCGTCCACAACTGTGGAGAAAGTAGTAACAAAATGTTCCGATGTGAAAGTCAAAAGTTAGCCAATTGAGACAAATGCGTCGAAAAAAATTATTTGTTTTAATCGCCGATGAGTTTATGATCTGCGGAACTTGCAGTGGGATCGCTATCGGTCATTGCGGATGTTTAGTAGACTATCCTTCTGATGATCAAGGCATCCGACTGCCGATGAACAGCGGAGGGAATTAGACATTTTAGCCGCCGAAACGTCGAAAATTTTGACAAAACTATATATATGAAAATTTCAAATGATACTCATCTATTTTCTTTTCACTAACTATATATATACAATTTCATAAAATAATGATAATATATTAAGTTACAAATGGGATATGAACCTTTAGTTTTAATAAGAGTTTTACTTTAACAATTCATCTTTAGTTCTAGGATTTTCAGAACTTGAAATATCTTATCAATAACCAGCTTCAAACAAATCCAAAATGTGTTTTCGTTGAACCCCAATTAGCATACTATATCTTTAAATTTCTTAAATCATATATATAATCAAATAGATTAATTAATGATGAATTGATTATGTAAAAATTTATGGAACTGACAGCTGCTAATTATCAAAAAATGGTTTCATCAGCTTCTAATATGTCACTGGCCTTTTCTATAATTGAGAGTACCTTCAGAATCGAAGATTCTAAAGGCACTCTTTTATCATTTTAAATAGGTAAATCATAAAAAAGGGCTGACGTCCCTTCATATTAATGAAAAATGAAGGGGTTGTTGCTGACTGCCAACAAATGGTGACAACCTGGGCGAACTAGTTATCTCTACTCATACAACTTATAATGATATACACGAAATCTTAAAACTTATTAAAAACAATAAAAAAATTCTTTATCTAAATAAAAACCATTATTTTTATTCATATTCATAAGTACAACTCAGAAATATTCCATCTTTTGAAACAGAGATCTAGTTAGGGATAAACTTAAAAATATCTTGATCGAAACAAAGTACTTCATAGTAATAATAACTTGCACCATCAGCATATAGAAATCTACTTTTCTGAAAACTTTCCAGAATCTGTTCCATAAACATAATAATTTTTTTTTTCTTTTCTTTTCTTTTCTTTAAACAATAATTTTGACTGAAGACTACTATCTAGGTATGGTGTCCCAATGTGATAGTATCATTCATGAGAGTTGTCTGAAATAAGCAAGCTGGCTCGTGATGAGACCTCTTGTCTTTTAATTTTTAAATCAAAAGCCATCATCCTGGTGATCAGAAATGAAGTTATCCCATACAACACTGATGATCATGATTAGGCCGGCTCGTGATGAGACCTCCTATTCTTCATTCAAAATTTATATTTTCTTTATTCATTTTTATATTTTAAATTTTATAAAATGAGAGATC
Source organism: Pseudotsuga menziesii (assembly GCA_001517045.1). Lineage (NCBI taxonomy): Eukaryota > Viridiplantae > Streptophyta > Pinopsida > Pinales > Pinaceae > Pseudotsuga > Pseudotsuga menziesii. Next base: position 12,569 of record LPNX010421382.1, read on the forward strand.
ATTACCCAGCATGGTGACCAAATGGTAATGTCAGTCATTAATATCACCAGAAAATGAATCAGCTGGCTCGTGATGAGACCCCTTATCTTTTGGTTTTTAAACCAAAATCCATTACTAGTTTCCTAATAATGTCATACTAGTGATATTTGTGATTCTGATCAGACCGGCTTATTACTAAGACCTTCCGTCTCTCACTTTAGCATTTTATTGACTCGAACAAATTCTAAATTTTTTTCAGATTGTAAACACTTTTGAATACTGATGGTAGAGATTTGTAATAGTTTTTCAAAAGTACAAGCTTTGAAAAAAGATATTAATAAGCTATCTCCATTTTATATAAAGAAAATAAAAAGGTGAGGAATAATCTAAGTAACACTTAAAAATAGAATAATGATAGGTCTTTTATAGATTTAAGAAACCGTGATCATCTTAAACACATTTTTAAAAGATTTCAGTCTAGTATCGTGATTTTTAGTTAACGAGCAAACTGATTGTTTTTAACCAGAAAATTTATTTATTTACATTTATTTCTTCAGCTGTTAACTAAAGATTACTGACTGATTATGTACAAAAATTGGACAGTCTAAACTATTTAAATAACAGAATTAAAACTAGCTAAAAATAATAGAATGATGTTTGAAAGTTACAAGAGTTTTATGAATTTCTCATCATCCTTAATTATCTGTACTATAACTTAGTTTATCTACAAAAATATAAATTAATTTATAAACAGCAAACATAGTTTATGTATATAAAAATATAAATTTATTTACAAACAGCAAACAAATTATATACATTTTAAGACAGAAAATATTAACAGAAATATTTTTTTCAGAATCAGTCCGTTCACTGGGAATGTTTTGGACTGACCTTCAAGTGTTTGCAATCGAAAGGTACTTGGACCTATTTTCTCAGAAATAACAAAGGGACCTAACCACAGTTTCTGAAACTTAGTATGATCTCCCTTTTCTTTGTGAACTTTATCCCATTTTAAAACTAAATCACCCACCTGAAATTCTCGATTGGAGCTAAAGGATTGATCAAACCAAGATTTCACAATCTATTGATGTTTTGTAAAGTGTTGTTTTGACTTTTCTCTTTCTTCCTCAAGCTTTAGTAGAGTATTAATTCTTTTTTCCATTGTTGGACACTCTTCATCTTGAACAGACTGAGCTAACTGTAAGGAAGGTAAGAACAAATTTGGTGGTAAAATAGCTTCAGTTCCGTATACTAAGAAGAAAGGAGAGTTACATATAGTGGCCTTCGGAGTCACTCTGTCTGCCCAAAGGGCATTGACCAATTCTGTATGCCAAGCACAATGGTGAACTGAAATAGTTCTTTTGAGAATTTTCAATAAATTTTTGTTTGTTGATTCAGCTAAACCATTTCCATGAGGATGGTAGTTAGCTGAATACCTGATTCTTATCCCTTTTTCTAAGGCAAATTGGGTTAAGTCAACTGATGAAAAATATGAAGCATTATAAAAAACGAGGGAATCTGGAATACCAAATCGTGTTATGATAAAAATTTCTAAAAATAATATAACCTGATTGGTATTTACAACCCTTAATGATGCAGCTTCTACCCAATGAGTAAAATAATAAGTTGTTGTTATTATATATTTATGTTGCTTAGATGAGGGAGGATTTATTGGCCCTACTATATCAATACCCCATTGCTGAAAGGGTCTTTCAATTGAAATGGGTTGTAAAGGAAAAGCAGGTTTTTTAACCCTTCCCGCAGCAAGTTGACATTCCTGGCATTTTCTAACAAAAGTATAGGAATCTCGAAACAAGGTAGGCCAATAATAACCATCCCTAAGAATTTTGTGTGCAGTAGTTTCTCCACCAAAATGACCTCCTGCTAGTCCAGAATGTAACTCTTTCAGAATTACTTCTATTTCATCTTTGTCTAGACATCGAAGCAATACTCCATCTAAATTTCTCCAAAAGAGGACATTATCAATTAATAAATAAGGACCAGATTTTAATCTAAGTGCTCTTTTCTTCCTCGGTTCTAGATAATCAAGAGCAGTTCCTGTTTCCAAAAGTATTCTTATGTCTGCATACCAGGAATCTTGTGGTGGAGGATAAAAATAAATTTCTCTGGTAAGTAAAACCTCATCAATAACAATTTCAGCTTTATCATTAGGTAAATGAGTAGCTTCAGCAGCTAATTTACATAATTCTTGACCTTTGACTATCATTGAGGGTTTAATTTCTAATTCATACTCTTGAAGGGCTGTCATCCAAGGTGCTCTTTTCTCACCTAAGTCCTTTTGCACTAACAAGTTTCTGACTGAGGAATAATTGACGATTATTTTCGTTTTAGATTTCAATAAATATGGACGAAAATGTTTAACAGCTTTAAAAACAGCAAAAGCTTGTTTATCAACTTCATCGTAATTAAGTTCAGCACCTTTGAAATTTGAACTCATGAAGGAGATTGGTACTTCATTATTTTGTTTATTTAGTTGGGTTAAAACTGCTGCATATGAAATATCAGAAGCAAAAGTATATAATATGAAATCTTTGTTAAAATCTGGGCTTAGAAGGCTAGGAGCTTCTGAAATGGCTTCTAAAATTTTCTGAAATGACTCTTTTTCATTTTGTCCCCAATTAAAAATAGCATATTTCTTAATCATTTTCTACAAAGGACGAATGATTTCTGAGAAACTGGGAATGAATCTCCTAACAAAATTTATTTTTCTGAGAAATGATTGCATTGCTTTCTTGCTAGAAGGATAAGTTATCTTTGAAATGGCTTGGGTTCTTTCAGGATCAATCATGATTCCATGCTTTGAAACCATACAGCCTAATAGAATACCTTATGAAATAGCAAATATTGTTCTTTTAGGATTTAAGGATATTCCAAATTTTCTACATCATTCAAATACCTTTCTAAGATGATTAAGATGATCAAGTCGATGTTTAGAATACACAGTAACGTCATCCAAATAGACAACAACTGAAAAATTAATTAAGCCTCTAAAAGCAATATCCATTGCCCGTTGAAAAGTTGCTCCAGTATTAATTAACCCAAAGGGAATCTTGCGGTAAGCATATGTTCCCCATGGAGTTCTAAAAGCTGTTTTCAATTGGTCATCTGGAGAAACTAATATTTGGTTGTACTCTGAGAAACCATCAAGGAGTGATAGTATCTCAGCCCCAGACACCTTTTGCAGAATTTGTTCCATGGGAGGAACCGGGTAATTATCCTTTTCAGAAGACTTATTCAGATTTCTAAAATCTACACATAATCTAATATCCCTATTTTTCTTCCTGACTAGAACTAAGTTTGCTACCCACTGAGTATGCCTGATGGGAAAAATAATCTTGGCAGCTAATAATTTATTTAGTTCCTTTTTAATTGTTGGTTCTAATGACGGGTGATATTTCCTTAGCTTTTGTTGAAAAGGTTTTGACTCTTGTTTAATTGGAATTATGTGTTGCATGACTTGTGTGTTGAAGGTTTTCAGGTCATCATATGTCCAAGCAAATACATCCTTGAATTCCTTAAACAATTTTATAAACGTTGTTTTTTCTGCAGGATTGCAATCTACTCCTAGATTTATAGTTTGAGGATTCAGATCTGTTCCTAAATTTATGGTTTCATACCTCATTTGAGAGCTATCAGTTTTACAATTAGGGACAGATCTGAATTTATCTTGCAGATCAAAGAACTTTTCTAATCTTAGTACTGAATTAGGGACTGGTTTTACCTTTTCAAAATATTTTTCAACTGAACAAAAATCATTTATTACCGAAAAATCCCGCAGATTTTCATCATGAGTGACTTCATCTATGGCTGAATCTTTAAAGGTATCCTCGTTCATCATAAAATTCAGCACCTACAAATCAATATCGAATACACGCTAGTTAAAAATATTATCTGGTATAGAAGGCCTAAAAATCAACTCAACTGAAAAGAAATTTGGTGAAAGATTTTATGACGAAATTAACTTTGATGCTACAGTTGCCAACAAATCTGCTTCTTGATTTTGACTTCTAGGAACAGAGATTATGTTAAATGCATCAAAATGTGAGATAAGGTTCCATACCTCTCGTTGATAACTCTGTAAATGTTCAGATAGGCAGTGAATGGAGTTACGAACCTGTCTGACGATGATTTCGGAATCACTGTATGCAATTAATTCTTTGATGTTCAAATCAATTGCTTTTTTCAAACCTTGTATTAAAGCTTCATATTCCACAGTATTATTTGTACAATTAAATTCTATCCTACAAGCTATACATGTTTTATTTCCCTGAGGGTCCACCAGTATGCAACCAGCTCCATCTCCTTCTTTGGATTTCGCACCATCAAAATATAAAGTCCAAATAGAACTATTCACAATCACTTTGCCTTCTATAATATTCACAATATTCATATTATCTACATCATTAATGGTTTCCTTGAATGAAGAGTTAGGAGAAATAGATGTCACGTTCCTAATTTCAGATTGCTGTTTATTTTTAGAAAAGGCAGAATTTTCAGCTTTAAAATTTCCAAATCCCAATTCATACATGTAATTCCCCATAATGCAATATGAAAATAATACAAGTTCGCTGGGATCATGCAATTCTGTGACAGTATGTTTCATATATCTTTCTCTATTTATCTTTATCTGATTTGACTTTCCATTCTTAGGTAACCATAATGTTGACCAGTCCGTGGCAAAGAAACCATTTAATCGTTGAGACCAATCCCTACTTAAAAATAGCCCATATGCATCTAGAATATATGCAACAACAATATCTATAATTTGATAAACCAAAGTATTACAAGCAATCCTGACTAAAACATATTTTATTTCCCCTACAACCTTTACATTTGTCCTGTCTAATTGAGTATTTGAGAATTTGATGGGACATATTTCCCATTCAACTTCTTGCATACTGATAAAGGCATGACATTGGAGGATGCTTCGGAGTCTACCATGCAATTATGAACATTCCTATTGAAAATATCAAAGGTAAGTAAGAATGGAGGTGTGGTTGATTTAGAATTCTTACCTATAAGCGAGGCTTTGCCAGCCATTGCTTTTCCTTTTTCAGTTGTTGTTGAATCATTATTAGAATTGCTTGCAGCAACATTTTGTTTTGCATTAGGAATAATTGAACTCATGCCAGGATTTATAACATGGCTATTAGGCATTGGATAGATTTGAAGGAGGTCGTACATACTGATGTTTGCACGTGTCTTCTTTAAATCTTCAATTATATCATATTGTAAATCTAATTTTGAAGCATTTTGAGTAGGCTGGGTAATTTTGGTTGATTGAGTCTGCTTGTCAGATTGAGTTTGTTTATTAGGTTGTGAATTGTTGTTGTCATTATTTGTAGTAGAACTTGATGAATCTCCAAGAGTGTTTGTGAATGCTCTACTACAAGTATTATAGGCATGTTGTCCTATAGGTGGACTTTTACTCTCATATTATTTTACAACACTATCCCAGAAATGACCATTAACTTGTTGAGGTTCCTCTGATTCTTCATCATTTTTTGATTCCTCTTCTTCTTCATTTTCTGCTATTTCTCAATTAGAAGGAGTCTTAGATAAAGATAAAACAGCTCGGATTGTATTGAAAATCTCTTCATTTGCTGCTATGTCAGGTGGTGTATTTGTTTTATTTGTATTTAGGTTTTGTCTAAACTAATTTCTGAAATATCCCCTAGAAGGAGAAGCTTTAGAATTGGTTTTCTTTAACCCTACAACCTCATTGGTTAATGTTCGAATAACATTTTGCAGTTGTTCTATGTCAAATGCTTTGTCTTTGTCTGAATTGAGTTTTTCTGTCTTCCTACGAGGAAAAGTATCAGATTTCCCACTTCTATCTGTTTCATAGGACATAGAATCTTTCTCAACTTTAATGGATTCCTCAAAAGTTTCTACTAAGGTTGTTTTCCCAGCTCTCTTAACGAACATCCCAGAATATTTTGGCAAAGCTGACGTATAATTTTCAATAATTATATCCTCGGGTAGTTGAGAAGCAATTGGAATTTTGTTTTTTAAAGTTAGAAACCTTTGATTGAAATCTTTGATTCTTTCTTTAGGCTCCATTTTAATCCTAGATAACTCTAAGGCTAAAAGAGCAGGTGTTTTATCTTCCCCAAATTTATCTAGAAAATCTTTATTAAATTCACCCCAGTTTGTGATTGATCCCTGTACTAACGAAAAATACCAAGTAGAAGCTCTTCCTTCGAAAGTTAGAGGAAACAATCGACAAACTACATCTTCATGCTGAACGTTCAAGGTTTGAACAACCAACATGAATTTGTCAACATGCACTTCTGCAGGTTCTTTATCATCTAGGTTAAACTTAGGGAGGAGTTTATCTCAGTGTTTAGGCAAAGGATGTTGTACACCAGGGATAGCTACAGTAGCTGTTCTTAGCCAAGGGAGTTGTGTATTAGGGGGATTAGGTGGAGGATTTCCTCCTCCTCCTACAGATATGTTTCCTTCCATTGGACTTCTTTCAGAACTTGAAGAACTTTTTGAATCTGATGCTCTTGGACTATCAGGTGGTGATTCAGGAGGAGAAGGTGGTTGATCAAAACCGCCTTCTGCAATTAATCTTCTAGCAGTGTTTGTTTGATTATTTTGCGTTTGATGACTTTCAATCTGATGGCGGGGAGTGCTATCAGCTACTTCCAAATATTGAGTAACTATGGTCAATTGTGGATTATGTCACTGATGTCTAGGTAGACCATAATCTATTGGAGATACACCAAGTTGATTAGCGTATGCTCTTGTAAGAATATGTCGTGATTCTTCTAAAGTTTGAGTGCTTTGTTCAGGAGTAAATGGAGATGTGAGAGGATCACCTTCGAGGATACTCCTAACAGTTTCTATAAACAGTGACCTACTGACTTCTGGAGGATGTTGACTGGTTGAAAATTTTTCATTAGTTTCACCTGCCATTACTCATTAAGAGGCCCTCCTTCTAGCACCATTTGTTGGCCTAATTTTTTGACCTAGGCCAACAAGGATATTATTCCCACACAATCAGCTTAAAGCAGCGTCCGGTGTGTTTGGAGTAGCAAAATCTCACAGGTTATGGTCCTACTACCAGCTAATTTTTTCTCTTAAGGAGAAACTAAAATTCAGCAAAAATCTATCCTAATGTTATTTCTGTATAACTAAACTCTAAAATTATTTTTAACTACCTAAGGTATCCTTCAGTTGCTTTCTTAAGGAAAGTCTTCGATTTTTGAAGAAGTTTTCCAAATATAAAATACTGTTAAAATTACTCTAAGAATTACACAAATTTGATTTAAAAATTGTTAAATGTAACTATTCTATGATAATAATAACTATACTATCTTAACTGTCTTATCTATCCTATCTCAGCTGAGAGCGATTTTTAAATATTATATTAATTATTAATTAATGTAAGATGAACAGAAAGATAAAGGGTAGGATCTAAATAGAGATATTTAAGCCATACACACTAAATCATTCTACTACAAAATAACTTATCAGAAAAACTGAGATAAACAATTACTTCAAATTTTCTGAAGTGTCTAATTAATTAATAACTAATAACCAATATTAGATATTTGAATAAGAAATAATGATCAGTATGAAATCACTGTAAACATACAAATGATATCTAACAGACATAAATATATATCCTTATATCCTGAATTTACAGTAGAAACACTAGTAAATTCAGTCACAACGACATATTAATTCAAATATAATATTGGGCTGACGAAGTGAAATAATGATTAATAATCACAAGCATAACCAAGAACACTGTATTAATATCTAAAATAGAAGATCATATACTGAAATATAAAGAGTATCCAAAACAA
>LPNX010421382.1:25388-37640 GCA_001517045.1 Pseudotsuga menziesii
GCACTTGTGTAACTCTATCTGTAGATTCTGAATATGTGATTTTTTATTTAAATCTATTATATTGTTCTATTTTTTATTTAATTTTAAATCGACTAACGTCAATATAACACAAAAGGTAGGCTATTGGCTTCAACTATAACTTTTGATTGGCTCACCTATTTAGAAAATGGAAAAGAACCTGCACAAGAAGACACAAAGACCTACATCCTAAAAAACATTATTGCTTATTAACTATGTTAAGACCAAGATGTCGTGGACCAATGCTTGACCTTGTCATTTTAGGGTGTCAGTGACTTCCTTAATTTAAAAAAACATCTAACATAAATAAATATGGAAAAATAACGTTGCACTAGATACACGTATTATCTACAACACTATATAATTTTTTCACAAAATTCCACCATTTGCATACAAAACGCATGGACCAACACAAACATCTTCATTATTTTTTGGGAAAAAAATAACATACCAACCTTAGAAGAACCTCGTTTTTTGGGATTTATACTTAGTTTCCATAAATAAAAGTTATATATTGCAGAAGGTAATCTGATTGTCGATGTTTCATATTTTTATGCCATATTGCAAAAATATGTGTAGGTACCTCTAATATTGTTTTTTGACGTTCAAATTTCTGATTTTCAAGAAGTCCATTGCAACGAACGCATCATAAGTGACTAGCATTAGCTTGCATCAAACCATAAATGATTATTTAATATGCAAGTGAAAATAATGTGCCAAAGAGAATCTATGGTCTCTCTCTTCTACCAAAAAAATATGATTATGATCATTTTCACAAGGTATAAATAACAACAACAAACCATATTTCATTGTACAAACCACATTTCACACATTAGCGGTATTTCTTGAGTCTTTACCTACTCAATCTCTAGCATATGCATACAATGGATCTGGAGGAAAAACTATGAGCATGACCAATATGCTACTAAACTCCATATTTTTTAAGACAACCATGGTCCATGCATAGTCTACATTTTGCATGAACCACAATCTCACCAATAAATTCATGGTGGATATGGTAGAATAGTAATGCAACATCTCTTCTTCTATAGCACACAAATCCACTACCACCATCGGTACCTACATCCATCTTTATAGTAACCACCACCATCGGTGCGTACATCCATCTTTATAGTAACACACATATCCTGTACCTTTGTCACGAGCCACATCCATGAAAAGAATAGCCATGAGTTGTTCATAAAAAATCAAGTTATGCCCAATGTCTATCATAACACATCACAAGCTATATTTGAAATTAGGTGAGAAGTATCACAACCCATTCTCTCAAAAAACAAACATAAACTAAAATATCAAAAATATTCTTAAAAAATTGAATACCCTAATTCAATCTTTTAACTCATACCCTTTTTCTCTTCTCATTCTTTGAACATCTTCATTTTTCTTTAAGATCTTTATACACTTTGGGTTTTCTAGTTTTATTTTTTTTAAGCATTTATCATTCTTTGAATGTCTCCATTCTATGGAGATTTTAATATTTTCATATATATATATATTATTTTCTTTTTTAATAAGAAAAAATACAAATTTAGTTTTCCATTTTAATTCATAATTGAGCGATAAAATTAGTTTAGATTCATTTCTATTTTGGATATATTTTATAAAGATAAAGAAGAATTAAATTCATTAAAATGTTTAAAGCGAAAAGTTGTAAAAATATAAAATTCAAGGAAAACTTTATATCCTATAGGATTTGGTGTGCATGCTTTGTAAAAATAAAAAAAGATTCATAATAGTTTATTTCATTATAAAAAAAATTTATCTTTCAAAAATCTTTTTTCTCTATATATTTTCTTAATATTAAATTTATTGCACATAATTATAAATACATCTAATTAGTTTTTTAACAATGGCCACACCTACTTGGTGAATGCACAATGTTCTTAACTTACAAATCATTAATTTTTTAATTAAAGAAAATATATCATTAATCTTAACTATGAAAAGCACATCCCATTAATTACAAACAACAAAGAAAATATATCATTGATCTTAACTATAAAAACAAGGGAGGTTGCTAAGCAACAAGTCCCTACCCTAAGTTATGAAGCTATTGAGCAATGACTAAAGTTCTTTGTTACAGATTCTGAGAAAAAGTGATTGTAACTGAATAGCTTTGGGAATTTTTGTGGCTTGAGTGCTGCTCCTAGACCGAATAAAGCTTAATTATGATATAGAAAAGGATGGTCTAAATATTAGATAGAATAACGGTTTACGAGTTACTCAACCAGGATTATTGGTCTATCCGCCTACTCCTGCCTTGTCCTTCTCTCGAAGCACCTACAAACGATCGATGAGGAACTTATGTCACTTTATATAAAGAGCCTATGATGAACTGTCATGTTGAAGATCCAACTGAACCCATGAATGATTTAATAAGACCTTTGTAATTGTTTTATTGATATCTTGTAGCTTATGAAATTCTAAAATTATATTGTAGCATTATGAGATTACTGATATTAACGTGAAAGTTGTGCTTTTTTAAATGATCTTTTGTTACTTGACTCCTAAGGATTCAATATTGGGAATCTATTAGCATTAAAATTTAATTTTTTTTGCAAGAAAATCAAAGATTAAAATTTGTTTAAGCACACAAAGAATTATAAAGTAGTTACATTTACTATAAAGTAGCTCTTCCATTATTTTTGACTCATCATCTTCCGTTGAGATTGTCTTGCTCTAAAAAGTAATAGTAGTAAACATACAGTAGAAAAGTGTTTCTATGCAATCCTATCTTACGATCATTTCCTTTGAACTACCAACCGCATATCATCAGTACAGACACATTTCAAAGTGTCCTGATCCTTACCAACAATTGGACTAGTGTACATCCTATATCTTGAGAGGATGGTTGAAATATTTGTCTATAATATCTAGCAATTTCTTATAATTTGCTTCTTTACTTTCTAAAAAAATGTTTCTTTCCTTTAAACGATTGCATTTACTATGTAAATCATTATTTATTCTTCAATAAAATGCCTTTAAAATATTGGAGGTTGTTTAAAATTCCCAATACAAAGCGAAACCTTAGCTTCAAACTATTGATAAATTATCCTTTTAGAATCTGTTGGACTGTAATTTTGATTTAATTTTTACAAATGCTTTCCATCATCAAATAGCTTTTTGCATAAACATGAATTGCAAAATCTACAAACATAATGTCTTATTTGTACTTCGGGCCTCTGATGTGTGCATTGATATATAACTATAACACTTCAGAGTTACTAGTCAGCATGTCATCTCTCTCAAACTGTTAGCTGCAGTCTTCCAGGAACAGATCTTTGACTACTCAGTTTACAGTAATCCATAGATTTGGCAGGAACGGAACTTGGTTTTAGTATTTTCACGTGGGGCTACTCAATTTACAGTAATCCATAGACTTAGCAGGAATGGAACTTGGTTTTAGTATTTTCACATGTAACAGGAAATTGGCAGCTCCCTCTAATGATCTGGTGGGGGAACATCATCTTTTGCGTATGGCAACTTCGAATGATATCGCCATGAAGATGGCCCAAAGTGCCGTTAGAATGGTACGGGCATGAAGAGGGAACAACATTCTTTGTTGCAGTCACTAACATCGAAAACAATCTACTATTAATCTACTATTACTTCGAATATTAAATCTGTTCGAAAACAAGGAACACCTCAAATTAAAAAATATGAGTTTATGATTTTATAAAACTGGTAGCTATAATAAAAAATATGAAAACAATGCTCGCAATTAAAGCACATTTCGCGCACATCTTTCCAGAACATCGAAAGAAGATATGGAAGGCACGAGCCCCTCAGTTGTTCAGTCTGAAACTTTAGTTCAGAACCGGCAATTCATTTAACACCTAGTACCATATTATATATAAAAGTAATAATAAAAATAAAACTGCATTTCTACCAGATTAAACAAATTGTTTGTTTGAAGTGAAACTTAAAAGTTAAAATATACATGAAAATGAAAGAAAGATCAAAAGAGAGAAAGGTTAGTCTAACACCCCTTAGGCCACCATTTTCATAATGCCATTTGTCCAATTTCTTCAGAAAACTGGATGTTAGCTTATCGAGTCTATCACTGGTTAGGCCATTTTCATGTTACATGCAAATGCCATTTGTCCAATTTATTCAGAAAATGAGATGTGGAAAAAATATTAGTGTTCGTGTTGTTCAGCAGAAGAAAGTATGACAGGCTAATTACTTTAGTTCCCTCACCCAGGCTTCGACCTGTAGAATCAGATCCTTCAAAGGCAAAGAGATTCATGCTCCTTTCAAGAGCCTTCTTCCAATGGTGTTGTGCAGTGTTGAATTCATTTTTATCTTGATTTCTATCATGTGAACTATTTCAGATTCTTTTTATGATACCGTCCGGATCTCTTAGCCCTTATTTTTCCCTAAATTATCATTCGCTTGTGCTTATGCAGGCAGAGCCTACTGACATTGTTTTCGGCGGATAGGACATATACAACATGTATTTGGTAGATGCCATGGCCTGGGACAATGTTCTTGATATTGACCTTCAAAAGCAGCTGCGGCACCACATGCATTTTTCCTCTTCCTGGATTTCATAGCGGCAAACCAAGGTGAGAGGGAAAATAATCTTCTCAAGGGTTCCAAGAAGGAGCAAGTGCAAAAGATTATCCAAGATATCAGGTAATGACTCTTTATAATGCAAGAATTTGACGAATTTTATATTATCTTTTGCTTTTGTTGATTTTGATGCATATTCGTTCAAATTTCTTAAAATCTGTCGCCGATGCAGAGATTTCAAATCAAAAACAAAGGTCGACAAGGTAGTAGTACTGTGGACTGCTAATACCGAGGGTTACAAGGAAATTATTGTGGGGTTGAAAGATACAAAGGAAACCCTGCTTGCTTCTCAAGAGAGAAATGAGTCCGGCTTGGCTTGGGTTCAAAAAAACGTTCCCTTCATAAACTGCAGTCCTCAAAACACATTCGTTCTAGGTCAGTAGATCAAATCCCGACAGAAGTTTGTTGTGTTTAGACATTTTGTAGGTACAATAAGGTGCTCAATTTGTAAAACTGTGCAAATGCATGCATTCACAGAGCCTTTCCAGATGTGCATGTCTCACAAGGGAACATAAATTTGGATTTTTAACTGCCCTTCAAATCTTTGAATTATGATTAAGTTTGATTGATTTAGCAATTACAAAGAACAGTATCTTAGCGGGAGACGACTTTAAGAGCGGGCAGACAAAAATGAATTAGATGATCGGGATTTCTTAGTCGGTGCGGGTCTTAAGGTCTGTGATTTAAAGATTCGGGCTCTTAAAAGTTCAATTTATTTATCCAATGCATTTACGGTTCATTCTACAAATCTAGATCTTCTCACCTCAACACCATCCTTTACAAACTAGGGGAACACCGAGACCACGTTGTCGTCATCAAGGCATGCATTCATGCTTTTCTTCTTTGCAATTTTTCTGATACTGTTAAATACATGGAATCTTTTGATTTGAATTATAGAATATAAGTTTATCGGAGGCTTTGTAAGATTAATGGGATCAAATGGATTTTTTCATAAAAATCCCTCTATTCAAAGTGAATTTTATTTATTTGAAATCCTGTAACAAGTTACGTAAGGTCTATCTTTTTAATAATAGAGACGTGTCCTCAGAATTTTCTCAAAACTTTTATACTATGAAAGAATTCATGGCCTATTTCAATGAGGGTGTTAACGATGATTATCGGAGGATGATTGTAGGAAATTACATTCCAGAGTTGGCTGCAACAATTTTACACCACCAAAGATTGTTGCAAGCGTCTTTCATTAATTTCAAAGGAATATTGGTGAGTTCAACACAAATTTGTTTGGTGAGAACAAATAAAATCAATTTCATTAGTTGCATACACAGAGTAAATATGAGGAAAATGAAAAAATAATTTTCTGCTCAAGATCTTACAACAATATAAAATTAGTCTAGCCAAAATTAAAACTGGACAAATTCTGTTGAAAGGCGGCCCAGTAAATTCTATGTTTTTGAAACTATTTAATTTTCAAGCATTCTCATTGAATTTATGCAGGAATTACGTACCCGTGGACACATGGATTGATATCAGATCAAACTTATGAGGATTTGATAGGAAACTGTACCAAATCAAATGTAAATCCGAAGTTATGCAAAGATTTGGAAGATAAAATGTCAGAGGAGATGGGAAATATTGATCCATACAGCATCTATGCTCTCATATGCTTAACTGATTCATCCAAATTGACCAAGGTATGCATAGTTCAACCACACAGCATCTTAATAAAGGGGATTCAAAAATCCCCTGCAGAGAATTTTTTTTGGGGCCGGGGTTTTGGTCTTAGCTTATCGAAATTTTTAAAAATTCCAAAATTTGGTATACAACAATTGAAATTATGTGATGTTTTGGCTGAATTAGAGCAAGAGATTAAAAAGGAATGTTTGTTTACCTGAAGTTGAAACTAATGTCAAATTTGTGCAGATCAAAAGACAGGCAGAAATGGAGTCTTAGCTGTTGGAGTTTTCATGCTCTTACTAATTGCTCCATACTGTGAACGAGACTGCCCTATCGCATCGCTCCAGCAATGGATTCTAACAACTCTTCCTGCTCATCTCTATAGCTCTAAACGGTGCACCAGACTGCAATGAATAACTCAGCAGTTGCGCATCTATGTAGGCCCTTTGAACTAAATTCCATATCTGGGTGCAGAGAAAGGAGTAGCAAGAACAAAGGCAAGAGCATAGCCAACGTTGATATGATATGGTATAAGGATGTTGTACAAGTGATACGAAGTAAGGGCCTCGTGGTGTCGAGCATGCACACTAAAATAATAACTATGATAACATAATTATATAAAAATAATTGAAACGTAAAATGTTACAAAATAATGTTAACTAAGGTTAACTAAAATGTTTAATGTTTAATGTTTAATGTTAACTAATGTTTAATGTTACATAAAATAACTAATGTTCACTTAAAAGTTAACAATAATTCATGTATGAGTTTCATATTACCGATTTACATAAGAAACTATATACCAGTTGCCCTAGTTGGCTCGATTTGAGGCCAAATAAGGCCTCAAACCATTTGATTTCTTTTGAAAGAGGTCGGTTCCCATTCCAATGACAAATAGATTAATTTAGGTGAAAAAGAATTTGAATTTCTTTTGAAAGAGGTCGGTTCCCATTCCGATGACAAATAGATTAATTTAGGTGAAAAAGAATTTGAAAAAACAACAGACCTCCTTAAAATTTAGGTTATAGCTTTGATTGGTGTGTACATCAACATTGGTTTAAGCGAAGACTAATTCAAATGGCGGCAAGCCATTTCATAAGGGAAGACTAATTCAAATGGCGGCAAGCCATTTCATAGAGTCCGCTAGCCGGGGGCAGGGACTAATAATACATCAACTTCTTTATAAATTAATGAATGATAATCTAAAGCTTTAGACTTGATTTCTAAGGAAGGTGATCACATGTAAACAAATCATAAGTTATTTAGAGATAAAATGACATACATCTAGATACATTAAATTCTTCATAAACTAATAAATAATAATCTAAAGCTTTATACTTGACTTATATGGAGGCTGAACACATCTAAAAAGCTCATAAGTTATCGAGAAATAAAATGACATTCTGCATGAAAATCCGTAACGTTGGTGAATGATTATCTAAAGCTTTGGGCTTCCATAGATTCAAGGAGGCTGAATACATAAATGTAAAAAATAAGATAAAATATTTCATAATTTCAGCGATCGATTCCAATTAGCGGTTGAGAGATACGATAACCTTGTCCATGAAATTCCCTTCCAGGCCTTTGGGCTCATTAGATTTTATATAACGAGGCTGAACACATAAAATAATTCATCTCTTTCCAAGAATAGTTAGAAGATTTCCAGAGCAGCTCTTGCGCAATCTATTCATAACTTACGGGTTGCACTAATATATCAGAAGTTTGAACCCGGGTTGCACTAATATATCGGAAGCCGATAATGTCGAACCCAATATTTTCGAAACACAAAATGAGATTTGATGTTGGAGATGTTTAGAAAATTGAATGCTAACTACCAAGAAAACAGACCGGGTGGAACTGAGCAGACTAAACTTGAGTTTACTGCTTAATTATTAAAAATAAAAAATTTCTTTTTTTGTTTCTTTTACTTGTTGGGTGAAACTTGTTTAATTCCGGACTACACAAGTTTATCAACTTTGGTCTACCTTTTAGACCCTCTAACAAGTTCTTACTTGTCTGTTCTAGTGACAGTTACTTAACCCACTACACAGTCTAAAAGACTCAAGAAAGAATGTGCTGCCAAATAAACATGCATTCAACCATAAACTATTTCATATTCAAACTTGTAGGCTCACCCTGATCCTCCAGAGCTTGGCTCTTCAACAGAATCACATACACAGAAGCTTGAGCTTGAGCTTCAACTTCTCCTTCTATCTTTTCTCACCCTGGAGTTGTTTAGTGAGTTCTGCTGTCTAACTTGATTTACAATTTTCTTCTTTTATTTATAGGCAACCTGAAAATTGTTTATACAATGGAGTGACTCACCATTAAACACTGTAATAACTATCTAACTAACAACTTAGCTTCAAAAATTAATTGGAATAGTTTGCATTGCACAATCGTGAAGTCTTCATATGGAAGTAATTAATATTTCCAACACCTAATCCTTTTGTATTAAACCTTGCTCATAGAATAGATTATCTAAACGCTAGTTTAGTTTAGAGAATGAAAGTACATATCAAATTACACTACCTGGGTAGAAACGTAGCCATGGTCCTGCATACAGCCAGTTCGATGAGATTCTTCATCCTGGAGAATTCCAAAGAGAATGCATGACTCATCATCGTCCAGCTGCTGCTGTTTTTAAGATGAATCGATGCAATCCCTTTGGAATTATACAGTTTGCAAGAAATTGGCGAAACATCTTGCTACAACCGAAACATAAATAGCGACACAGCCAAAACCTAAACCTAAAAAAACGAAAGGTTTGATATTGAAATATAGTTTCATCTTCATCTCTGGATATGCATGCGCTGTGAAGCCTCGACATTTCCGAGTCGTATCTTTCTCTCACATTAATCCTTGAATTCGAAGAAAGCGAAGCATCCAATGTGCGTGACATTGCGGCTTTATTAAGTAAGAAACTATATAAGAAATCCAACAACCCGGCTCGCATGATCCATCCTTTGTTTTATTGAAATGCAAACCCATTTATCTTATGATTCATATGACTTCATTAATGCCCACCGATACTAAACAAATATTTTGTGTGTTTCTCTATGGCTTTCAATTACGACTACCGAGATACGCTGAATCAGATAAGGCTGCCAATTTCCTTGAAGTCAATGTCAATAATTGACATTTATCATCTATTGATTGATACTTGATTTTTTTTTTTAATAACTCAAGTTAATGGAGTTTTTTTATGTCAAGATTCGAATTTGTGATACAGTCACAACAACCATCAAACTCTAGGGCTTGTTCCTAATCTGAACGTTACTTGATTTGGATTACCCTCAACCCCACTTGATTGGGATTGTTATTGTGTGCTACACTATATTCCATATTTTTTTATTGAAAGAGTCAACTACGTCAGTACCAATGAAGAGTTCATTATCTAATTTGTTCTCCATTACTGTTTTAAAATGATTCCACTGATAATATTTTTCTTAAGTGTAGGGAGCTTCCCTAGAACCTCTTTAGCCAATATGATGTATTCTAGACAGGTATATTTTACAATTAAAAATGATTGAAAATATTTCTTAACTTGCACGGATGTGCCTTTAGAGTTTTAGGTAGGGAAGATGCTTATATTGACAGGTAGTACTTACTTGTTCCATGGAACTGAAATAGATTATAAACTACTAAAATAATAATCATTTTAATTTAAAATTGATTGAATACTAACAAATTAATATAAAATTATCCAGACAGAATAAAAGTGATGCGTCTGGTTTGATAATAGTCAGCTTCATGGGAGGCCAACTTAGAGAAATGAATACGCAATGATGTAATTTGTACGTTCCGGTGATATACTAGATTTCGGAGAACATAATATGAGAGAATGAATTATGAAGAAATCATCAGACATAATTTTGTTTGTAAATTCATGGTATAAGGTACTGTATGATTGCAACGTCTTATCTTTGCGATTAAACAGAGAATATTATATGGGGTATGCATTTAGTATTAATATTTTAAGTCATTATTTATGTGGAGAAGTTTATATATAAATTATAATTATATTTACAAGTATTTATATTTTAGAATTTGGAGTGGGTTTGCACTTTTGATTTAGTAAAATGTATGGGGAGGAGACAAGTGTACTATCTATATTAATTTTATGGTTTTAGTTCCAAATTTAAAATAAACAATTATTAAAAAGGTATATAAAAAATAACTAGTAACTCATGGATGACTTATAACTAATGCAAATCACATAGAAGAGAGAAGAGGAGTAACTTATAAATGCATGGATAACATTAAAGAAGTGATAAAAGCTAGCATGGACAACAAGTGATTATATATATGCATAAATAATAATTGATAAGCGTGTAGGTTGTGGCATGCATCCACAAGTTAAGTGGCTTTGCTAGTATGTCTATATTTTGTCTTAACATTTGTTGTTGATTTAATTCAAAGCTTATCATATAAATAATGTTTTTAATTTTGTTTAATTAATTTTGTTTTAATATTTTAATTTACTCATTTATTTTTTAATGCTAGTCATGAAGTGATATCTTGTGAATCAGTCAAATAAGTATGTGTTTAAAACTTTTTCATTTTCTTTAAATCTTTAGCCTTATAAAAGTAGTTTAAGTGGAAGTTAGTTGAGTATTTTGTCCTTTTGGAAAGTTATCTATATTTGATTGAATTTTAGTAAGCAGTCCCTTTATACAATAATCGTCCATTTTTTCCTTTCTTCTTTTTTTTCTAACTTTTTGCCACCCTTCTGAAGTAGCAGCCATAGTAACCAACCATGAATTGGAAGGCAAGGAAAAAATATGTTGAAGGAGTTGGTTCCTTATCTGAATAAGATTTATTAGTTTCATTATGTCATTTTGCTCCACCTAGGAGAGCATCAGCTACAACAAACTTCTTTGAGGTGGAAAGTCAGTAACCATTTAATTTACTTTATCTCTAAAGAAAGGTGTATATTCCCCAATCGTCACGAGTGGGTGTTGAATTACCTCATTTTGATATGGTATCTAAACTTTACTCCTTTGGAAAACATCATCATTTTTTTTGAATTCATTCTTCTTTTTTTGGAAGGAGGAGTTCGTGCAGGGGGACAAGTTGCTTGTAAATGTCCTAGAAGATGACACATGAGCTACATCAAAATATTGTTGTATTTAGTATTCTTCTTCACTTATTTGTTTATAGATGGAGTTAGAAGGTCATTAAATTTTAGTTGGATTTTAGTTACATGGCATTTTTTTGTTACACGTGCGTTAGATTCTTTACACCAACACTACACCATGTGTAAGCTTATTTTGGGTCCATTTTAGTCTAAACTTATGCCTTTTTGACAATAGTTTTTCAACCCATGAATGCAATTTGATTTTGGATAACGTTGAATACTTAAAAGAATATATAGAGATGTAGCTCTATTTTAGGTTGGTTTTGTCATTTAAGTGTTTCCACGATAAATATTTTTGTACTCTTTGTTTGTCACTTTTGTTATTTATATTTCAGTAATGAATCTGTATGCATTGCTTCATTTGCAAAGGTTTTTAAATTTTCAATTGGTATCATACAAGGTTATTAGACTGAGAGGGATGATTTTTTTGCTAGGGTTTATCTTCTTATTCTCAAAACCAAAGGAAACTTACTCATCTTTATACAATTCATCTTTGGCGGTAGATGACATCTCATATTGAAACAATGGGTTTGTACTACTCTATATGGATCAAAAAAATGAAATGAGGAAAATAACAAAGACATGAAATAAATGATCAAGCTTGTGCAATTTATCATGAAGTACTTGTTTATCAAATTATTTCCCTTAGACTAGATGTTGGAATGTGCTTCTCGATCAAAATTTAAAGGAACAACTAAAAGACATTGTACTTTGAGTATACATGACCAACAGTGACCCACGGGGGCTTCACTTATTGACAAATATCCTATCACATTAGTTCATATTGTGGGTTTTAAAATTATTAAAAATTGAACCAATATATTGCAGGTATTGGGGGGGTGAGGGGTTTAAGGTGGGGGTGG
>LPNX010421382.1:37682-49367 GCA_001517045.1 Pseudotsuga menziesii
GGGTCAATATCTCTGGAAATTAAGGGTATTCTTTAATATCCCACGATCGCATGTGCTATGTGAGATGTTCACTAAGTGAAGTCCCCATGCATTGACCTTTGAATGAGGCCAATGCTGAAATTACCACAAACTATTTCGGTATTCACTGAAATTTGACATGTGAAGACTATTCGCATGCCTTCATGATATGGGAGGCTTTCCAAATGCAAATATGATTCACACACTCAATATTACTCTATATCTTTGATCTCATCCTACTTTCACTTGAAATTTCGAGAAGAAGGTGGTAGATGACATTTGATCTTGAAATAATTGGTTCTACTACTCTGCATGGATAAAATAGCAAAAATAAAGACAAGAAATAATTGATGAATATTTTTGCAACTTATCATGAAGTAATTATAAATATACATTGTTCCCCTTGCACTAGATGTGGCAATGTGTGTCTCGAAACAAGTTAAAAGGAACTACTAAAATGTTAAATTTTGTGAAGCATAAGATCATCAGCCTACATGAATTCAAATGGAAGAGAATGTTGCAGAAGAGAGAGAGGAATTTAGCAATAGACTCTTCAATTAATCACAAAAAATTGCACACACATGGAGACAAAATTGGAATAATATGATTATATTCATGATTCAATAAATAATATAGATGCACTAGTTGTACATATATAAGAATTCAAATTCTAAATACAGGATTCAAATCTACCAACTCAGAATAACTACGGAGCTAACTTAGTGTGGAAAATCACCACTGGAGCTCACTAACGCAACTCCAGATAACTAACTTAGTCTATAATGAGTTAAATGATGAGGGTAGGTGAGAAAAGGCATCAACACTCCCTTCAATCATGAAAACTGGAGCTAAGCTAATTGATTACGATCTAACTAAAAGTAATTGGAGCATAACTAAACATGACTTCTTACCTAACAAGGTCCACTAAAGGAGACTGTTGGTGGAACTTAGAGTGGGCTACTAAATTATAGGGATTGGTCCATGGGGCCCCTAAACTCATGCAGCCAGGTGTAGTAAGTGGCAGATGTCCTCTAGGTGTGTCCCCTGTGCACTAGTGGAGTGATGAACACCTCCTAAGCTAGTAAAATATATAATTAGACTATGTGGTCAAAGGGAGGATTAATAAAAATCCCAACACCCCCCCTTAATGTTGACTTTGGATAAACTAGGCCCCGGAAACTAAGACCAAAGGTCACCCATACAATCTAAATGAAAAAATAATAATAACTGCTTAATACAATTGAGGAAATATGAAAAACCTCAAGGAAAAATCCCCCCCCCCCACCCCCCCCCCCCCCTTAAAACAATCATGTAACTCAGGAAACAAGCTTCCATACTTGAGAGAAAATATTTATTCTTGAGAAAAAACTTGTGAAATAATTGTTGTAATATGCATCTTTGTGGAGTAGTAATATAGAATGTTGGCTCTTGTGTGCACTAGTCTCCTTGCACTGTGCATGGGATTTTTTCTATCTTCTTCTAATTTGATGATATATAAGAGAAGGAATGTTGCCTTTGTCTCTTATTTCTAGAGGAAGAGTGATATGATCAACTTTGTTCTTCTGTGAGCATGGTTGTTGATCAGTCCTTACCAACATGTAACATATGTCTAGGAGCTTGTTGCACCTCTATAAAGGAAGTGAACTTTCTTAAAATAGCGCAAGTTTCTTTTTATGGAACTGGGATCTTGTTTTTCTCATGTCATATGGATCTCCAATCATGTTCCCCACTACCTCAATAACCTTTTGTGCCCATTTTGTCCTAGGATTGGGAGTAGGGACTGGATTTGGATCTACATCACTACGAACTTCACCTTCAATTCCATCAATAGATTCAACTCGGTCTTTTGCTTCAAATTTTGAATAGGAAACACTAATGGAAACATTATCATATGTAAAAGGAGTAGATAGACTAGTTTTACCTCCTCTTTTGAATGGGAGTTGAGACTCTACTGGATCTGGGTATGGAAGAAAGTGTGATAACTCATATTATTTTGAGGCATGGTTTGCAACACCCTTCGCTATAATCTTCTCAATTGAGATATATGATATCTCCACTTAGTTAGGACAAAATACCACTTTCTTTAGGGGGCCTATATGTGTCATCTGGTATACATATAACAATTTTGTAGCTAAAGAGGGAACATAGAGTACATATTTGAATAGTCCATGTTTTAACTTGATAGAACCCTTTCCTTAAGCTCAAATTTGGGTTTCATCACCCATGTGAATACTCATACCATCAGTAGTTTGTAATGAATAGAATGATTCCTTGGATACAACCACATTATTGGAGTCTCCTGAATCAATGAGGAAGGCATGCGATTTGAAAATCTAGCCTTCAATGCATGGCATCTCTGATCATGATATTCATTCTTTTCTCCAGAGTCAATCTTCATTGCACCTTCAAAATGGGAAATATTGTGTTTCTCAAGGATTTTTTCCATCTAATCAATGTCCTTATTCATACAATAATTCTACGTACGGTTTCCTTTCTTACAATAAGAGAGTTCTCCTTCTGATGCTTGTCCTTCCTAGATCCAGAGGCTTCAACTCTTGCATCAAACTCATATTTTGGATAAAATTTTGTGTT
This sequence comes from Pseudotsuga menziesii, assembly GCA_001517045.1. Lineage (NCBI taxonomy): Eukaryota > Viridiplantae > Streptophyta > Pinopsida > Pinales > Pinaceae > Pseudotsuga > Pseudotsuga menziesii. Next base: position 40,293 of record LPNX010421382.1, read on the forward strand.
TCTTTTCTCTTTATCTTCCTGCTTCCTTCTTTCTTTCACATTTCTGGTCTCACGAGCTAAGAGACCTTGATTTGGAGAGGCTCTCAGAGCTCGTATTTTTATCAACTTGTATTTCTCTTGGATTAGAGACTCCATAAAGGCATCAAGGGATGGAATTCTCCAATTAGGAGTCGTCAGTCTCCCAAAGTGGAAAGTATAGATAAACACTGAGAATTCTGAGCCAATTTTTCTGAGTATGGAGAGAACCAAATTCTCTTCCTTTTTCTCAATCCTGCATTGCTAGCAGATCATGACAAGTGATTTGAATTTAGTAAATAATTGTTGAATAGTTTTGAAGTTGTTGGGTTTTAGTGCTATCAACTCATTCTCAAGGATATGGCCCGCTAGCTCATCCTATTTTACAAATAAGGATTTGAGCTTATCCCATACTTCTTTTAGAGTTTTGAGTCCCTCAAGGTGGAACAACAACTCTATGACATGTGGGTTCACATGAAGTCAAAGAATTCATCAAGCCTATTCATAATCTTGGTTTTCTCAATATACTGCTAGGGTTCAACCTATCTTCCCATTGTCATCCTATACAGGCATTTGTTCCACAAGACAACTTGCATGTCTCCTCTCCATTCATCCTCCTCCTCCTCATCATCATCCTCGTCCTCATCCTCCTCATCATCATTATCCTCATCATAATCATCATCATCATCATCATCGTCATCAACATCATCGTTGTCATTGCTGTTGTCATTTTCATTGGTGTCATCATTGTCAATGTCATCATTATTTTCATAATCATCATCATCAACATCATCATCGTCGTCGTCATCATGATCATAATCACCACCATCATCATCATCATCCTTATCCTTATCCTCATCCTCATCCTCATCCTAGTCATCATCGTCGTCGTCGTCATCATCATAATCATCATCATCATCATTGTCATCATCATCACTATCACCACCACCACCACCACCATCATTGTCATCATCATCATCATTCCCATCTTCATCATCATTGTCATCATTATTAACATCATCATAATCATCATCATCATCACTGGTATCATCATCATCACTATCACCGTCATCATCATCATCTCCATAGTTGTTGTTGTCATCATCATCAACATCATCATCCTCTACATCCTCATGATCCTCCTCCTCCTCCTCCTCATCCTCATCATAAACATCATTATCATCATCATCATCATCATCATCATAATCATCATCATCATTGCTGTAATTGTCATCATTTTCATCGTTATCATCATCATCATCATCATCATCACCATCACCATCATCATCATCACTATCACCGTCACCATCATCATCATCATCCTCATCGTCATCATCATCATCGTCAGCGTCATCATCGTCATTTTCATCATCATTGTTGTTGTCATCATCATCATCATCATCATCAATGTGACCACCATGACCACCACCATCATCATCATCGCTATCACCACCACCACCACCACCATCAGCAGCACAATCCCCACCACCACCACCATCATCATCTTCATGATATTCATTGTCATTGTTGTGCTCATTGTTGTCATCATCATCATTATGGCTAATAAAGGTTTCACAAACTATCTCCATAGGTGGCTAAGAGGGTGGTCCGAAACTACCACCTCCATGTGTGGCTAAGAGCTTAGTCATGTGTCCTTGGATCCTCCATTATGGCTAGCCTCAACCTAGTCTCTAATGATGTGGTCAATTGTTTTCAATTAGTCATTGTATATTCATTAATCAATTATTTTACATACTTTTATGAAAAAATAATGATGTTTCCACCATTATACCACACCTCGAAACTAAGATGGTGGTGAAAAAGCCCTGATTCCTTCCTCTCAATTTTTTTTCCGAATTCTTGTTTTATTTTAGAAATTGCTCCTACACCACTCCTCATGATTATGAGAACACTCTACATAAATGAAATTAATAAGTATGATGTTGTCACCACTTATTTGATGTACATATTTCTATCCAATGAACTCCTCTCGAAACCACTAGCTGTTATATGCTCATGGATCACCATTCCCTTAGTTCTTACTTCAAGCCATACAATTATTTTATTAATTTGAAATACAAATCCCCTTACTCACCTCCTCAAACCCTTTTTCGAAATTCATGTAGATATCCTCCACTATATATTTATTTATGAATTCACTCTAGATCACATCCATTTGATGGAAGCTCAAACCAAATTGTGTTGCTAAGCCCAAAATCAATTTTATTTTGATGAATTTTGTTGTTAGGGAAAATATTTATTCAAAATGCACACCTTCCTATTGTGTTTAAATACTATGTTTCAATATAATCTTATACTTGTCAATCAAGACTCCATTCTAGTTTAATAGGAAGATCCATTTGTAGTGAATGACATTATTAATTGTTGAGAATTTGAACCAACTCCAAGTCTTGTTTTCTATAATATTAAAAAGGTTACATATATTGCATCACTTCATTCATCACTTTTAACATCTTTAACAAGACTAGCTTCAATGAAGCATATTTTATGATTTTTCTCATGAGTAAAAAGCTCACTAAGCTTACCATTTTCTCCATCTTTGTTACAATTCTAGTAATATTTTCTAGGAATTGTAAAACTTTATTCTTCCCCTTCTTATTGCAAATGTTTACCATTTTCTCCATCTTTGTTACAATTCTAGTAATATCTTCTAGCAATCGTAGAATTTCCTTCTTCCCCTTCTTATTACAAATGTGTTAGGATATTTAGACACTTAGGAGTTAGTTAAGATCAACTTGTGAAATATATCTGTTAGGTAAAGTGTGTTTCTTTAGTATGCATTAGTATGCGTTTGTAAATATTCTAATCCGACGGTCACGATATGCTCTAGACATAAAGTGATTCGACGGTTCAACTTCTCTTAGATCATACCTACCATTGATCTGTGGCTTAACACCCGAATGGTCTATGATCTCTATTTAAAGAGCATAGAGGGTCCTTGGATAGTTGATCGATTATGAGCAGCTCATGTAACTTTCTTTCTTTTGCATAATAAATTGGTCCAAAAAGCTATTTGGCTGGGGCCGTGAACTGTTTCCCTCTCGAGGGTTTTTACGACATGACAAACATCAATGTGTTGATCTGCGATCTATTTGTGTGAAGCAGTTGCTCAAGGTGTTCGTTCTGTTGGGAGTATCCTGTGTACCCGAACATGGTATCAAAGCTTTTATAAAGAGTCACTTTTGGTTTTGATCAAGATCTGGAACTGGTGTTGCTGAAACTATGAAAGGGTTTTTGGTTCTATATTTTTTGTGCATTTGTGGCTTGTGGGAGCTTTTCCATTGCATCTGGAGCACCGTTTCCATTGGGAAATAGTTTTTGTCTCATCAAAAATTGTTTCCGTTTGTTCCAGAAACACCCATTTCGGAAAATTTGAAGGTATAATGTTACAGTGACGGACTTATTTTTTTTAAATCTCTCATATTTTATCAGTTTTATTATTAGATATTTTCTATTTTAGTCTCGGACTGTTTCCTTCCTTGACTGCGTATGCTCTTGGTCGTGCACATTGCACGATCACGATGAATCAAAAACAGTAAGGGAAAGTTCTTTTTCTTGTCTTCTCAGTTACATATGCTCTTTGCCATGCACCTTGTGCAATCATGACAAATTAGAAACAACGAGAAAACTTGAAAACATAAACTTTCCAGGTAAGGTAACCAAGATCTAACCCCATTGTGTGGATAAAGTTTTTTTTGTTTTTTTTTTCATTTTGTTTTGTGATTTGCACGAAAAAAAAGGAAAGCACAAAGAACAAGAGAAGAGTAAAAGTGCATCTCACATAAATAAAATAAAATAAAAAGTGAGTCACTTAAGTCTTTTAATTTATTGCCGCACTATTTAAAAGTAACATTATTGTAAAAGTGAACATTACTTATTCTACAAAAGTGATCACTTAAAAGCAACTTTATTGTAAAGTGATTGTCAAAGGTTGATCTTCAGAAGAGGGGGGTTCTTTTTTTAGTTGGTCAAGTTAATATCTTCCACGTCACTATTGGGGACATCTTCAACATTTTCTTTGATCAAGCATAACTTCATCATCAAGAATCATTTTTCAGTGCCGTTTTTTTTTAAAACCACATATTTTTTCGAGCTCTTTACATCGAGATAATTAGTTTCTATTCTTTCAGCCATTATTTTATAGTATGGACACCCCTTGTGATATTATACTTACATGTTCTAACTATTTCTCATGGTAATCTCATATGGAGGATGTTTTACGAAGTAGGGGACTTTTCAGGATAAGCTTGGGGAAAGAAACAGAACCCATTGATGATGATAAGAAACTTAAATGGGAAAATAGATGTGATGAAGCTTGTGGATTGATTGGGATGTCAATCTGTACTGATTTACGATTCCACATATCTAGAATTGATGAACCTGATATAGCTTGGGAAAAGTTGGAATCTGTGTTTGGTAAACACAATGAAATTCAGGGTCATCAACTTGAAAATGAGTTGATTTCGTTGAATCCAAATGATTTTTCATGCATTCAAGACTATTTATCTAAGTATAAAACTCTTAGACTCTTATGTGTAGAATGCAAGATTAGGAAACAAGACAAATAATGTATTTATCATATTCTTTCCAAACTTGGACCTGCACATTTTGTTTTTGTATCTACATTCTACTCCATGAAAGAATCCTTGACTACAGCTACCTATCAAGAGCCTAGTATTGAATCATTTTGTGATTCCTTAATTAGAGAGCAAGATAAGCTCATTCATCTTGGAATAAATAACAATGCAAATACATCTGGGAAAGCCTTATTGTCCCAACAGAAAGAAAAGTCCAAGCCTCCCAAGAAATAGAATTTTCACAATAATAATCAAAACAACAAGGGTCCCAAACCCTCTCAGTCAACTCCTTCTTTAAAAAATGACAAAGGATCCAAGCAAAAAGGAAAGAAGATTGATAATCATTGCAATTTTTGTGGGAAAGATAATCATGATGAATCTAAGTGTTTTAAGAAGATGGCATCCTTGGAAGCAGCAATGAGGAAGCACCACATCAGCCTAGATTCATCTTCAGAATCTAAATCTCATGGACATGCACTTTGTGCTTTCGGTTACTCTTATTATACTGGATATTTTTCTTCTACTTCAAATGAATGTCTCATTGATGCTAGAGCATCTTATCATATGGCTAAGGATCAAGGCATCTTTTCTACTATGCATGAATGTAAAACCAAACAAATATTTGTTGGTGATGATAGATCTCTAAGTGTTGTAGGATCTGGAACAGTTGCAGTAGAAAATGGTCATTTTAGTGATGTACTATGTGTTCCAAAAATTTCTTGCAATTTGTTATCAGTCTATCAAATTACTCATTCAGGTGAAGGTAAAACTATGAATTTTACACCTCACCAAGTTGTAATAAAGGATTTTAAAAATCCTCAAAATGTCCTTGCTACTAGAACTATTGATGATATTACCAGGTTGTACAACTTTAACAACTTTGGGTCATCACCTTTTCCTTCATTTCTTGTTGCTCATTGTGATAACTTGAGCAAAATTTGGCATGAGCAATTTGGTCACTTAAATTATCACTCATTGCAACAACTATGTAAAGACAATATGGTGACTGGTATTTCGATGGTATCTTGCAATGATGGTGTTTTTTCTGGGAGTGTACTCAGAAAACATCATCGGGACAATTTTGACAAACATGCCTCTTGGCACACCTCTGTTCCTTTGTAGCTTGTGCATAGTGACTTGTGTGGTCCTCTTCAATCTGCATCCTTTTCTGGTTTCAAATATTTCTTAAGTTTCATTGATGACTACTCCAGACGCACTTGGGTTTATTTCCTAAAACTTAAGAGTGAAGTATTTAACATGTTCTTGGCCTATAAGGCCCTTGTTGAAAAACAATTTGGTCATCAAATTATTAAATTAATATCTAACAATGGAGGAGAATATGTTAACAACAAGTTCACTAAATTTTGCACTAAACAAGGAATCTAACAACAACACAATGTTCCATATACACCACAACAAAATGGTGTACTTGAACAGAAGAACCACACTTTAAAAGAAATGGCTAATTATATGATCCAATCTAAGGGACTAAGTCTTCAATATTGGGTTAAGGCCATAAATTGTGAAAATTACATAGTTAATCACACACCCACTAAAGTTTTACAAGGTATAACACCGGGAGAAGCATGGATTAAAATTAAACGAGATGTAAGTCACTTTCGTGCGTTTGGTTGTGAATCATGGGCTCACATTCCAGATGAAAAATGGAAAGCATTGCAGCCTAAAAGTGAAAAGTGCATATTTTTTGGATATTTTGAAGATCTAAAAGGTTATAGACTTCTTCAACCGCATTCACATGATATAATCATTAGAAGAGATGTTAAATTTGATGAAAATCTCTTGGCCTGCAAGCCTAAATTGGAAGGTGTGCCATATTTGGCCTGTGAGCCTGATTCGACGATTATGTCTTCTTCTTCTTCTTCCAACTTCCTTTATAGGTTTCTAATTCCATTTTCTGATGATGGCAGTGAGGATGAAAATCCACTTCCTTCTGCTCATGTTCCTCCAATTGCACCAACACCAATACTTCCTCGATGGGCCATTCAAAATGTGAAGCAGCTGGTGATATTCCTGGTGATCCTAGAGATCAATGTCGAACACGTTATCAGTTTTGAGTGAGCCTCTTATCTTTTGGCTCAATTTTATGAGAATCATGATCCAGAAACCTTTGCAGAAGCTTTAGGAAATCCAGATTGGGATGCAGCTATGGATGAATAATATCGTTTGTTAATGGCGAACGATACTTGGGATCTTGTTCCTATTCCCAAAGGAAGAAAACTTGTCGGATGTAAATGGGTCTACAGAACTAAGTATGCATCAAATGGAACTGTTGAAGGACTTAAGGCAAGGTTAGTTTCCAAAGTTTTTTCCCAAGCTGAAGGGATTGACTACAATGAAACCTTTGCTCCTATCACAAAAATGAATTCCATCTTCCTTGTTCTTTCCCTTGCATCCTTACATAACTGGGAAGTCCATCAAATGGATGTCAAGTATTCCTTTTTACATGGTGATTTACATGAGGAAATTTACATGGAAGAAACTCCTGGATATGTTCAGGATAACTCTAGCCTTGTCTGTCTCCTTAAGAAATCCTTGTATGGCCTTAAGCAAGCTACTAGAGCTTGGTATGCCAAAATGGATAACTTTCTCCTTCACACTAGTTTTTCTAGATGCCATTATGACCCCAATGTCTATACCAAGAAAGTAGGAAACCATCTCATCATACTTGTTCTTTATGTTGATGATATTATCCTTACTGGTAGTGACCCTAAACTTATAACCCATGTGAAATACAATCTTAAGAAAAATTTTGAAATGTCAGACTTAGGACATTTGCATTATTTTCTTGGTCTCCAAGTATTGCAAACCAAAGAAGGAATGTTTCTTTCCCAATATAAGTATGCTTGTGACCATCTTCATCGCTTCCACATGGAAGATTGTAAACCAACCCCTTCTCCCTTCCAGTTTGGAGTCAAAATTTCTGCCACTTGTACTTCCCCTGAAGTAGATGCCACCTTGTATCATCATCTTGTTGGTAGTATTTTATACTTGACTCATTCCCATCCTGACCTTTCGTTTTCTGTTGGTCGTGTTTCCTGTTATATGCAAACTCCTCATGAAAGTCACTGGAAAGTAGCAAAAAGAATACTTCAATATATTCAAGGTACAATTTAGTTTGGGACTCATTATAGTACAAGGGGGAGATTTTTGTTGGTTGGTTTCACTGATTCATATTGGGCCGGCGATATTGATGATCAAAAGTCTACTATAGGTTATGTTTTTAGTCTGGGATCTAGACCTATCACTTGGGCTTGTAAGAAACAACAAGCTCTTGCTCATTCTTCAGCAGAAGCAGAATATCAAGCCATAGTTAATGCAAGTCAAGAAGCTTTATGGCTTCGACAAATTCTTTCAAAGTTTCGATTCGAGCAGCAGTATCCTACTCCACTTTGGTACGACAATCAAAATGCCATCAAGCTTGCCAAAGATCCAGTTCTACATCAGCGCAGCAAACACATTAAGCTACACATTCACTTCATCATAAATATTGTTCATGATCATGTTCTTGAAATGCTCTATTGCCATACAGATGATCAAGTTGCAGACATCTTCACCAAGTCTCTTACAGAAGCGAAGTTTTCTAAACTTTGATCTATGTTAGGAGTTCAGGAATGTGTCCTTAAGGGGGGATGTTAGGATATTTAGACACTTAGGAGTTATTTAAGATCAACTTGTGTAATATATCCGTTAGGTATTTAGTGTGTTTCTTTAGTATGCATTAGTATGCATCTGTAAATATTCTAATCCGACGGTCATGATATGCTCTAGACATAAAGTGATCCGACGGTTCAACTTCTCTTAGATCATACCTACCATTGATCCGTGCCTTAACAACCAATTGGTCTATGATCTCTATTTAAAGAGAATAGAGGGTCCTTGGCTAGTTGATCGCTTATGAGAAGCTCATGTAAGTTTCTTTCTTTTGCATAATAAATTGCTCAAAGTAGCTATTTCATTGGAGCGGTGGACCGTTTCCCTCTCGAGGGTTTTAACCACATGACAAACATCGGTGTGTTGATCTATGATCTATTTGTGCGAAGAAGTTTCTCAAGGTGTTCAGTATGTTGGGAGTACCCTGTGTACCCGAACAAAATGTTAGGAATTTGACTTCTTTCTGACCACTTCTTTCTCTCTCCTCCTATTGTTATCGATGTTTTTTCCATTAGGAATTGTTACATATGTTTCCTTCTCATAAGACAATCTTTAAAGACTATAATTTCTAGTTTAATATACGGTATCCCATTAACCATTTTGTTTCGATATAAAATATTAAGTTACACAAAATTTAAATGAGTAAAAGCATATGCATAGGTAAAAGTTGAAGGAACTTAAGCTATTTCAATTGTTGGTAATAACTCCCGATTCCAATTGCTATTCACGACTAAAAACATTAATTTATAGATTACAATGAGGCGGTTGAGAACCAGCCTTTTCACCTTCC
>LPNX010421382.1:52079-57079 GCA_001517045.1 Pseudotsuga menziesii
TTCTACAACGCTTGCACTGCAAGTATGATCTTTTTCTTCTGCCCCCTCTGCCTCTGAAATTTCTTCTTCCTCGTCCTCTCTTGCTGCAATCTCCCTTGGAAGGGTCTTTGGATTGGTCTTTGCCAGCTAGGGCAACACCAATACTAGATGCCAAAGAGTGCATCTTTACAACCGTTAGTGTAATTTACAATAATAAACTAATATGACAGGTAGAAAAAATAAGAACCTTGCAGGTCTACAGTCTCTGCCAAAGTGTTTTACAATCTCAACTTCAGGTTTTAAAGAGATACAATAATAGTATCGCAGCTTCAATTCGTAGCAATTTCAGGGAGAAGAAATCAGTAGATACAAAATATATCACTGTGAGTCATACACAGCCTTCTTTATATCAATCACTAGCAGTAATCATAATATACAGCATACAACATTTGCATATATCAGTCTTGGTCGCAGCATACAATATATCAGTCTTCAGCAGCAAATACACAGCAAAAAGTAGCAGCACTCTCCAGCATACATTATTCTTCAACAAAAACCTCAACAGAAGTACTCCATGCAGCTCAAAAATGGTGGAGGCAGTTCACAAAACAAATTATTGTTTCGGCTTCAAACAATAAGATACACAGACTACTCCACGCAGGTCTTCAGTATCTCATATACATAAGTCACAGTACTTAAACTTCATGCATAGAAATTAGGGTTTATGTATTTCCCAATGAATAATTTCAATGCAGAATACAAATCATTTTACCTCCCCATAGTTGAATACTGGAAATATTCTTGTGACTTACTCACGTTTAGACTCAGTGAATATGCACAATATCTCAGATGCACAATATACCTGGAATGGGTCGCAGCTCAGGTTTCACAAAATATGGGTCGCAGCAATATATATCAATCAACAGTATTTACCGTCCTCAGTCATCAACGCAATCACCAGTCGCAATATATATGTAATCAGCAGTATTTAATCTTCAACAGTCTCTTCTCCACGCAGATGAAAGCATCGATTCTCCTTCACGCAAGCATCAAACCCCCAGTATGGTCGTGGGTTCAATCCAAGACGCTCATTTCTGTATGCTCAGCTTCTTGGCTTCTTCTGTTCGAGACCCACGTGCTACACATAATTGTTGGGCTTACAAGCTTGGAGAGTGGTATAAATTTCTGGTTTCTGAGGCTGCGTTTGACAGGTCGAAGGTTCTAATCCTGTTGCTGTGGACAGTGAGGCGCAGTGGCACGACGAGAAACGCATGAAGGAATGTCAGAGCCTTTGCTTAAGACTGTTACCAACAAACGATGTGTGGAAACGGGCATGGATACTAGGGAGGAAGGAAACGGAACAGCATTCCATAAGAATCCTTCCAGCTATCCCACCAACAACTATTATGGAATCTGTTTACAGGGAATCGATAGTCTTTACCGAATAAAATAAAATAGATTGTGGATGGAAAGTGCGCTTCAACTTCATTAAAATGAGAGGGGAGAGACGCACTCCTAGAGGGCAGACTCAGAAAATATCAACTTAATATATATCTCCAATGCTTTATATATCAATGCAGTATTGTTTCTCCAACGGCTATGTACAGCACATCGAATTCGACCGGCAAAATCTGCAGTAACAACCAGCGCGGGAACTATTTCACGGACAGTATACTTCAACGCATTCTTCAGTATTCAAACTTTTGCAGCCATTCACGCAGGTGCACAGCTCCATGTTTCTCAGGCTCCCAGGCTCTCCACGTAGTCTCCAATGCAGGTTCTTACCAAATCACAACGCAGGCCTCTCGATATCAGCAATCCAACACTGAAGAAAGGGAATGGAATTCCTCAAGATCTTGCTGAATGGCAGGATGACCTCGGATTCACAAATCGCAGGAGGACCTCGGCTTCTGTTGTCCCCACAAGTTTAGGGTTTGCAGCATCCAATTCTCAGTGAACTGAGGGCGCACTATACCCAGCCGCTTCAATGCAGAATTAGGGTTTCACTTGGAGGAGGAGAACCAGGAGTAACGCATGCAGGAAGGAGAGACTGGCAGGCAGCTCTGAAAGAGCAGACTGGCAGGCAGAATGGTAGCATTAGGGAGAATGGCAGGCATGCAATGCAGCCAGGAGTTATGGCAGGAAAATAGCCAGGCTCTGATACCACTTGTTGGTAATAACTCCCGATTCCAATTGCTATTCACGACTAAAAACATTAATTTATAGATTACAATGAGGCGGTTGAGAACCAGCCTTTTCACCTTCCCGGGCAACTATTCAAATTCCTATTTAATTATTTATTTACAATAATCCTGACGGATTATATTCTAACATCAATTAATACAAATTGAGTGAGTAAATATTATGGAATAGTATTTTAAGATGTGGGAATTATGGTTGTTATGTTTTCAAGGTGCATATGTTACTTTACTATTTCTATTTCTCATAAATCCCATTCCATCTTGTTTGGCATATTTGAACTATAAACAATTTTATTTTTTCTTGAGGGAGGGAATCAAACTTAGATATAGATTATTTTGTAAACCCCCTTGGAAATTAAATACCAATATGACTACATTGACATATTCATTAACATAATAATCATCATCATTGTCATCGTCACCATCATCATCATCATTGTCATCATTATCATCATCATTATCATCATCATTGTCATCTTCGTTTCCATAATCATCATCAGCAGCAACATCAGCATCATCCTCATCCTTGTCATCATAATCATTGTAAATATTTGTAAGTCCTACTCCACATGGTTTATCACCCCTAGTGCTAGACATGCACTAAACTTACCCATTAGATATCTAGTTCCATAGGGATACCCATTCACCAAAATTATTTGAGGAATCCTTTGACATAAAATTTATTAAATATATGCACTTATTTATATGTACGAAATATAACAAAAATCAAACAAAATTAAAATAAATAAATTTAAAACAAAAAATAAAACAAAACAAATAAAAAATACAAACAAATTGCAAACCAATAAAACAATATTTCCCTTGTGGTGAGAACCTCGGTCTGTTTCCCTTGATTGAACAATGTTTCAACTGTGGTGATAACCTCAACCCAATTCCCCGTATGGATATTTTATGTTTCTCACTCTCAAGTAAATTCTATGAGTTATAAGCTTTAGTACTCAAGCCCGACGATGAGGTCCCTAGCTTAAGAAACCGATGTTACTTCAATGGGTTATTGGAAAGATGTTTACTCTTGAACCAAAACTAAATATGGAGTAGTGGACTCTGCAATAATCTCTCAAACTCCATTAGTATTTGTAATGAGCCAATTCAAAAATTCCCAACAAAGGAATAATTTGGTAAAAATTGTCTTGACTCTAGGGGATTCAAATGGAACACAAGGGTATTGGATTTGGTAGGTACTGATAAAGGGATTATTAGGACCACTCAATGGACTCTCTAATAAATTTATGATATGTTATAGACATCTGCAACTCTATTTTGGAACATTTTCAGAAATGGTAAAATAACTAGTAATTTGTGGTGCAATTCCCCCTAGGGTGTGAGAAGAAATGGCTATCGAAGTCCTATGCGACCTTGCCAACTTTTCAAATATATTATAAGGATTTTTATTATACTTCATTTATTGTCATTTGGTAGGGTTAATATTTATACAACATAGATGTAAAGCTTCATATTTATATGCATAAATACATTGATATTTTCTTCAGGGAAATGACATGTACATTAGAGGAAATTTGGGGTCTAAAATGGGATTTATAAGAAAACGCGTCAACAATAAATTTTGTGAGTTGGAATTCAGGAACTAATAGAATTTCAATAAAATGAGTCAACCATAATGGTTGAATTGACATATTTTTCATAAAAGAAAACTACTTTTTTTGTTCATATTTTCAACATATCTCCCTGTGTTTTTACTAAAATTCTAAGAGGGAAAGCTTGTTGGATGCATAATTTAATTCTGCATCCAAAGAGTGCCTACACTGCATACTTTTGAAGGACCTCAATACCCCAAAAATAAGAAATACCTGAAAAAATGTGATGATGACATCATCATCACATTTTTTTAGGTATTTCTTCTTTTTGGGGTAGTGGGGTCCGTCAAAAGTATGTAGTGTGGGTACTCGTTGGATGTGGAATTAAATTCCACATCCAATGAGATCTCTCGCTCGGAATTTGAGTAAAAGCACAAGGAGATATGTCGAAAATACAAAGAAAAAAAGTAGTTTTTTTCATTCTTCCCCTAAAAAAATAACTATTATTTTATTATTTTAACTATTATTTTATTATTTTCCTTAGGAGGTTCATTTTAGACCTCAAATTTCCTCTAATGATGGCTTAAATTTGACTCACAATTCATATATATAATGATTTAGAACATATAATAATGAATGTAGATAATGAAAATCATATTAATATCTCACTAAAAGAATATAAAATCATATCCAAGTCGCAACATACATCAGATATACAAATCCATTGAAATTGGCAAACCAACAAATGGAAACTAACCACAACATAGCTTGGCAATGTGGACATTTGAATATCTATTTATGCTGATTTGGAATTACAAAGAGTATTGTATACATATTATAGATCCATAAATAATTCACCCATTCTTAGGAATCAACTGGACTCAATAGGGCCCAACCACCATTAACACAAGTAATTAGTCATCATCATCATCATCACCACTATCATCATCATCCTCATCATCCTCATCATCATCATCGTCATCATTCTCATCAACATCATCATCATCGTCGTCGTCATCGTCATCATGGACATCATCATCATGCTCATCATCATCATCCTCATCCTCATCATCATAATCATCATCATCATCATCATCATAGTCATCATCATCCTCATCATCGTAATCATCATCATCATCATCATAATCATCATCATAATAGTCATAGTCATCGTGATCATCATCATCATCGTCGTCGTCATTGTCGTCGTCATCATCATCATCATCATCATTATCAACATCATCATCATCATTGTTTATCATCA
>LPNX010421382.1:59579-82253 GCA_001517045.1 Pseudotsuga menziesii
ATCCTCATCATCATCATTTTCATCATCCTCCTCCTTCTCCTCCTCCTCCTCCTCATTGTTCATCATCATTGTCATGGTCATCATCATAGGCATCCTCATCGTCCTCCTCCTCCTCCTCATCATAGGCATCATCATCCTCATCATCGTAATGATCATCATCATCATCATCCTCATCCTCATCCTCAACATCATCATCATCATCGTCAGACTCATCATCCTCATCCTCCTCATCATCATCATTCTCATCATCATCATCATCATCATCATTGTTCATCGTCATGGTCATCATCATCACCGTCATCATGATCACCATAATTATCACCAACATAATTGTTTTCATCATCATCATCATGGTCATCATCATTATCCTTATCCTCATCATCATCATCACCATTGTCATCATCATTGTCAACATCATTTTTCATCATCGTCATGATCATCATCATCATTGTCTTAATTTTAGGCAGGGAATGATTTAATCATCCTATGATGGCAGATTCAATTGCCATCACCTTCATCAACATCATCAGCATCGTCGTTTTCATTGTCATCATCATCATCGTCATCATCATTGTTCATTATCATTGTCATCATCATCACTGTTCATCGTCATTTTTCATCATCATCGTCATCATCATTATCATCATCATCATCGTCGTCGTCATCATCATCACCATCATTATCATCATCATCATCATCATCATAATGGTCATCATGGTCATCATCATCATCCTCATCCTCATCATCATCGTCAACAACATTTTTCATCATTGTCGTCATCATCATCGTCGTCGTCATCATCAACATATTCATCATTGTCTTAATTTCAGGTAGGGTGACGTGTTGTGTGTGTGTGTGTGAGTGTGAGAGAGAGAGAGAGGTAGGGTGAAGTGGTATTTGTGTGTGTGTGTGTGTGTGTGTGTGTGTGTGTGTGTGTGTGTGTGTGTGTGAGAGAGAGAGAGAGAGAGAGAGAAATTGAGTGTGGGTGAGAGAGATATTGTGTGTGATAGACAAAGACACTACAGGGTTAGATGGGGGGGAGAGAGAGCGAGAGATAGGAATGGAGGGTTAAGGAGAGACATGGAGAAAGGGGAAGAGGACTAGGAAAATAGGGGAGGAGGAGGATTACAATTAGGGAGAGGGGGGGTTGAAATGCTTGAAAATGAAATCAAAGAAAAGTTTCAACTAAACATATGTGCGCATGTGTGTTTAACGCATGCACACTCAGAAGTGCGACTGTGCATTTAGTGTGTGGGCATTACTTTTTAAACTACGCGCACATGTGTTTGCTGCATGTACATGCTGCTTTAAATTTAGAATTTTGGTGGGAACCTTTTTTCCAACCTACGAGGTGGATGACTTGGATGATTTGGTTTTAGGTTCGGGTTACCAAACCAAGTGGTTTGGACTGTATTACGACATAAAACATGTTTTGCACCATTTCTCTTATTTCGTGCATGATTTTGCATATGCCACACTTATCCACTACTAATGAAAATTCACACACTTGTGTAACTCTATTTGTAGATTCTCAATATGTAAATTTTATTTAAATCTATTATCTTGTTCTATTTTTATTTAATTTTAAATCAACTAATGTCAATCTAACACAAAAGGTAGGCTATTTGCTTCAACTATAACTTTTGATTGGCTCACCTATTTAGAAAATGGAAAAGAACCCACACAACAAGACGCAAAGAGCTACATCCTAAAAAACATTATCGCTCATTGACTATGTTAAGACCAAGATGTTGTGGACCAATGCTTGACCTTGTCATTTTAGGGTGTCACTGAATTCCTTAATTTTAAAAAAAGTCTAACATAAATAAATATGGAAAAATAACATTGCACTAGATACACATATTATCTACAACACTATATAATTTTTTCACAAAATTCCACCATTTGCATACCAAATGCGTTGACCAACACAAACATCTTCATTATTTTTTGGGGAAAAAATAACATACCAACCTTAGAAGAACCTCGTTTTTTGGGATTTATACTTAGTTTCCATAAATAAAAGTTATATATTGCGGAAGGTAATCCGATTGTCCATGTTTCATATTCTTACACCATATTGCAAAAATATGTGTAGGTACCTCTAATATTGATTTTTGACATTCAAATTTCTAATTTTCCAGAAGTCCATTGCAACGAATGCATCATAAGTGACCAGCATTAGCTTGCATCAACCGATAAATGATTATTTAATATGCAAGTGAAAATAATGTGCCAAAGAGAATCGATGGTCTCTCTCTTCTACCAAAAAAATATGATTATGATCATTTTCACAAGGTATAAACAACAACAACAAACCATATTTCACTCTACAAACCACATTTCACACATTAGCGGTATTTCTTGAGTCTTTACCTACTCAATCTATAGCATATGCATAAAATGGATCTGGAGGAAAAACTATGAGCATGACCAATATGCTACTAAACTCCAGATTTTTTAAGACAACCATGGTCCATGCATAGTCTACATTTTGCATGAACCACAATCTAACCAATAAATTCATGGTGGATATGGTAGAATAGTAATGCAACATCTCTTCTTATGTAGCACACAGATCCACTACCACCATCGATACTTACATCCATCTTTATAGTAACACACATATCGTGTACCTTTGTCATGAGCTACATCCATGAAAAGAATAGTCATGTGTTGTTCATAAAAAATCAAGTTATCCCCAATGTCTATCATAACACGTCACAAGCTATATTTGAAATTAGGTGAGAAGTATCCCAACCCATGCTCTCAAAAAAAAACATAAACTAAAACTACAAAAATAAACTAAAATATCAAAAATATTCTTAAAAATTTGAATACCCTAATTCAATCTTTTAACTCATGCCCTTTTTCTCTTCTCATTCTTTGAACATCTTCATTTTTCTTTAAGATCTTTATACACTTTGGTTTTTCTATCTTTATTTTTTTTAAGCATTTATCATTCTTTGAATATCTCCATTCTATGGAGATTTTAATATTTTCATATATATATATATAGATAGATAGATATATATATATTATTTTCTTTTTCAATACAAATTTAGTTTTCCATTTTAATTCATAATTGAGCGATAAAATTAGTTTAGATTCGTTTCTATTTTGGATATATTTTATAAAGATAAAGAAAAATTAAATTCATTAAAATGTTTAAAGTGAAAAGTTGTAAAAGTATAAAATTGAAGGAAAACTTTATATCCTATTGGATTTGGTGTGCATGCTTTGTAAAAATAAAAAAAGATTCATAATAGTTTATTTCATTATAACAAATTTTTATCTTTCAAAAATCTTTTTTCTCTATTTATTTTTTTAATATTAAATTTATTGCACATAATTTTAAATACATGTAATTAGTTTTTTAACAATGACTACACCTACTTGGTGATTACAAATCATTAATTAAAGAAAATATATCATTAATCTTAACTATGAAAAGCACATCCCATTAATTACAAACAACAGAGAAAATATATCATTGATCTTAACTATAAAAATAATACATCAACTTCTTTATAAATTAATGAATGATAATCTAAAGCTTTAGACTTGATTTCTAAGGAGGGTGATCACATCTAAAAAAAACCATAAGTTATTTAGAGATAAAATGACATACATCTAGATACATTAAATTCTTCATAAACTAATGAATAATAATCTAAAGCTTTATACTTGACTTATATGGAGGCTGAGGACATCTAAAAAGCTTATAAGTTATCGAGAAATAAAATGACATTCTGCATGAAATTCCGTAACGTTGGTGAATGATAATATAAAGCTTTTGGCTTCCATAGATTCAAGGAGGCTGAATACATAAATGTAAAAAATAAGATAAAATAATTCATAATTTCAGCGATCGATTCCAATTAGCAGTTGAGAGATAAGATAACCTTGTCCATGAAATTCCCTTCCAGGCCGATGAAAGATAATCTAAACCTTTGGGCTCATTAGATTTTATATAACGAGGCTGAACACATTAAATAATTCATCTCTTTTCAAGAGTAGTTAGAAGATTTCCAGAGCAGCTCTTGCGCAATCTATTCATAACTTACGGGTTGCACTAATATATCAGATGTTTGAACCCGGGTTGCACTAAAATATCCGAAGCCGATAATGTCGAACCCAATATTTTCGAAACACAAAATGAGATTTGAGATTGGAGATGTTTAGAAAATTGAATGTTAACTACCAAGAAAACAGACAGGGTGGGTTTGAACCTGAGTCCTAATGTTAGCCAAAACTGAGCGGACTAAACTTGAGTTTACTGCTTAGTTATTAAAAATTAAAAATTTCTTTTTTTTGTTTTTTTTACTTGTTGGGTGAAACTTGTTTAATTCCAGACTACACAAGTTTATCAACTTTGGTCGACCTTTTAGACCTTACTGATTTACTTCAACAAGTTCTTACTTGTCTGTTCTAGTGACAGTTACTTAACCCACTACACAGTATGTTTATTAGTCTAAAAGACTCAAGAAAGAATGTGCTGCCAAATAAACATGCATTCAACCATAAACTATTTCATATTCAAACTTGTAGGCTCACCCTGATCGGGCTCTTCAACAGAATCACATACACAGAAGCTTGAGCTTGAGCTTCAACTTCTCTTTCTCTCTTTTCTAATCCAGGAGTTCTTTAGTGAGTTCTGCTGTCTAACTTGATTTACAAGTTTCTTCTTTTATTTATAAGCAACCTGAAAATTGCTTATACAATGGACTGACTCACCATTAAAGACTGTAATAACTATCTAACTAACAACTTAGCTTCAAAAATTAATTAGAATAGTTTGCATTGCACAATCCTGAAGTCTTCATATGGAAGTAATTAATATTTCCAGCACCTAATCCTTTTGTATTAAACCTTGCTCATAGAATAGATTATCTAAACGCTAGTTTAGTTTAGAGAATGAAAGTACATATCAAATTACACCACCTGGGTAGAAACGTAGCCATGGTTCTGCATACAGCCCGTTCCATGAGATTCTTCATCCTGGAGAATTCCAAAGAGAATGCATGACTCATCATCGTCCAGCTGCTGCTGTTTTTAAGATGAATCGATGCAATCCCTTTGGAATTATACAGTTTTCAAGAAATTGGCGAAAAATCTTGCTACAACCGAAACATAAATAGCGAGACAGCCAAAACCTAAACCTAAAAAAACGAAAGGTTTGATATTGAAATATAGTTTCATCTTCATCTCTGGATATACATGCGCTATGAAGCCTCGACATTTCCGAGTCGTATCTTTCTCTCGCATTAATCCTTGAATTCGAAGAAAGCGAAGCATCCAATGTGCGTGACATTGCGGCTTCATCAAGTAAGAAACTATATAAGAAATCCAACAACCCGGCTCGCATGATCCATCCTTTCATATGACTTCATTAATGCCCACCGATACTAAACAAATATTTTGTGGGTTTCTCTATGACTTTCAATTACGACTACCGAGATACGCTGAATCAGATAAGGCTGCCAATTTCCTTAAAGTTAATGTCAATAATTGACATTTATCATCAATTGATTGATACTTGATTGTTTTTTTTTTAATAACTCAAGTTAATGGAGTTTTTTTATGTCAAGATTCGAATTTGTGATACAGTCACAACAACCATCAAACTCTAGGGCTTGTTCCTACCCTGAACGTTACTTGATTGGGATTACCCTCAACCCTACTTGATTGGGATTGTTATTGTGTGCTACACTATATTCCATATTTTTTTTATTGAAAGAGTCAACTACGTCAGCTTTACCAAGGAAGAGTTCATTATCTAATTTCTTCTCCATTACTGTTTTAAAATGATTCCACTGATAAGATTTCCCTAAGTGTAGGGAGCTTCCCTAGAACCTCTGTAGCCAATATGATGTACTCTAGACAGGTATATTTTACAATTAAAAATGATTGAAAATATTTCTTAACTTGCAGGGATGTGCCTTTAGACTTTTAGGTAGGGAAGATGCTTAATTTGACAGGTAGTACTTACTTGTTCCATGGAACTGAAATAGATTATAAACTACTAAAATAATCATTTTAATTTAAAATTGATTGAATACTAATAAATTAATATAAAATTATTCAGACAGAATAAAAGTGATGCGTCTTGTTTGATAATAGTCAGCTTCATGGGAGGCCAACTTAGAGAAATGAATACGCAATGATGTAATTTGTACTTTCCGGTGATACACTAGATTTCGGAGAACATAATATGAGCGAATGAATTATGAAGAAATCATCAGACATAATTTTGTTTGTAAATTCATGGTATAAGGTACTGTATGATTACAACCTCTTATCTTTGCGATTAAACAGAGAATATTATATGGGGTATGCATTTAGTATTAATATTTTAAGACATTATTTATGTGGAGAAGTTTATAAATTATAATTATATTTACAAGTATTTATATTTTAGATTTTGGAGTAGGCTGGCATTCATGATTTAGTAAAATGTATGAGGATGAGACAAGTGTACTATCTATATTAATTTTATGGTTCTAGTTCCAAATTTAAAATAAACAATTATAAAAAAGGAATATAAAAAATAACTAGTAACTCATGGATAACTTATAACTAATGCGAATCACATAGAAGAAAGAAGAGAAGTAACGTATAAATGCATGGATAACATTAAACAAGTGATAAAAGCTAGCATGGACAACAAGTGATTATATATATGCATAAATAATAATTGATAAGCATGTAGCTTGTGGCATGCAACCACAAGTTAAGTGGCTTTGCTAGTATGTCTATATTTTGTCTTGACATTTGTTGTTGATTTAATTCAAAGCTTATCATATAAATAATGTTTTTAATTGTGTTTAATTAATTTTGTTTTAATATTTTAATTTACTCATTTATTTTTTAATGGTAGTCATGAAGCGATATCTTGTGAATCACTCAAATAAGTATGTGTTTAAAACTTTTTCATTTTCCTTAAATATTTAACCTTGTAAAAGTAGTTTAAGTGGAAGTTAGTTGAGTATTTTGTCCTTTGGAAAGTTATCTATATTTGATTGAATTTCACTAAGCACTTATAAGAATAAGTTACATTAGTTAGGTATAAATAGTTTCTTACCTTCTATAAAATAATCGTCCATTTTTTCCTTCTTTTTTTTCTAACCTTTTTCCACCCTTCTGAAGTAGCAGCCATAGTAACCAACCATGAATTGGAAGGAGAGGAAAAAATATGTTGAAGGAGCTCGTTCCTTATCTGAATCAGATTTATTAGTTTCATTATATCATTTGGCTCCACCTAGGAGAGCATCATCTACAACAAACTCCTTTGAGGTGGAAAGCCGTTATCCATTTCATTTACTGTATTTCTAAAGAAAGGTGTATATTCCCCAATCGTCACTTGTGGGTGTTGATTTACCTCATTTTGATATGGTATCTAAACTTTATTCCTTTGGAAAACATCATCATTTTTTTTTAATTCATTCTTCTTTTTTTGGAAGGAGGAGTTCTAGCATGGGGACAAGTAGCTTGTAAATGTCCTAGAAGATGACATGAGCTTCATCAAAATGTTGTTGTATTTAGTGTTATTATTCACTTATTTGTTTATAGATTTAGTTAGAAGGTCATTAAAGTTTAGTTGGATTTTAGTTACATGGCATTTTTTTGGTACACCTGCGTTAGATTCTTTGCACGAACACTACACCATGTGTAAGCTTATTTTGGGTCCATTTTAGTCTAGACTTATGCCTTTTTGACAATAGTTTTTCAACCCATGAATGCAATGTGATTTTGGATAACGTTGAATACTTAAAAGAATATATAGAGATATGGCTCTATTTTATGTTGGTTTTGTCATTTAAGTGTTTCCATGATAAATATTTTTGTACTCTTTTTGTGTCACTACTGTTATTTATATTTCAGTAATGAATCTGTATGCATTGCTTCATTTGCAAAGGTTTTTAAATTTTCAATTGGTATCATACAAGGTTATTAGACTCATAGGGAAGATTTTTTGTTAGGGTTTATCTTCTTATTCTCAAAACCAAAGGAAACTTACTCATCTTTATACGATTAATCTTTGGCGGTAGATAACATCTCATATTGAAACAATGGGTTTGTACTACTCTATATGGATCAAAAAAATGAAATGAGGAAAATAACAAAGAAATGAAATAAATGATCAAGCTTGTGCAATTTATCATCAAGTACTTGTTTATCAAATTATTTCCCTTACACTAGATGTTGGAATGTGCTTCTCGATCAAAATTTAAAAGGAACAACTAAAATACATTGTACTCTGAGTATACATGACGAACATTGACCTTTGAATGAGGCCAATGTTGAAATTACCATAAACTATTTTTGTATTCACTGAAATTTGACATGTGAAGACTATTTGCATGCCTTCATGATATGGGAGGCTTTCCAATGCAAATATGACTCACACACCCAATATTACTCTATATCTTTGATCTCATCCTAGTTTCATTTGAAATTTCAAGAAGAAGGTGGTAGATGACATTTGATCTTGAAATAATTGGTTCTACTACTCAGCATGGAGAAAATAGAAAAAATAAAGACAAGAAATAATTGATGAATCTTGTGCAACTTATCATGAAGTAATTATAA
Source organism: Pseudotsuga menziesii (assembly GCA_001517045.1). Classification (NCBI taxonomy): domain Eukaryota; kingdom Viridiplantae; phylum Streptophyta; class Pinopsida; order Pinales; family Pinaceae; genus Pseudotsuga; species Pseudotsuga menziesii. Next base: position 68,172 of record LPNX010421382.1, read on the forward strand.
ATATACATTGTTCCCCTTGCACTAGATGCGACAATGTGTGTCTCGAAACAAGTTAAAAGGAACTACTAAAATGTTCAATTCTGTGAAGCATAAGATCATCAGCCTACATGAATTCAAATGGAAGAGAATGCTATAGAAGAGAGAGAGGAATTTAGCAATAGACGGTTCAATTAATCACACAAAATTGCACACACATGGAGACAAAATTGGAATAATATGATTATATTCATGATTCAATAAATAATATAGAACACACTAGTTGTACATATATAAGAATTCAAATTCTAAATACAAGATTCAAATCTACCAACTCAGACTAACTACGGAGCTAACTCAGTGTGGAAAATCACTACTGGAGCTCACTAACACAACTCTAGATAACTAACTTAGTCTACAATCAGTTAAGTGACGAGGGTAGGTGAGAAAAGGCATCCACACTCCCTTCAATCATGAAAACTAGAGCTAAGCTAATTGATTACGATCTAACTGAAAGTAACTGGAGCATAACTAAACATGACTTCTTACCTACCAAGGTCCACTCAAGGAGACTGTTGGTGGCACTTAGAGTGGGTTACTAAATTATAGGGATTGGTCCATGGGGCTCCTAAACTGATGCATTCAGGTGTAGTAATTGGTAGATGTCCTCTAGGTGTGTCCCCCATGCACTAGTGGAGTGATGAAGACCTCCTAAGCTAGTAAAATAGATAATTAGACTATGTGGTTAAAGGGAGGATTAATAACAATCCCAATGCCCCCCCTTAATGCTTACTTTGGATAACCTCGGCCCTCGAAACTAAGACCAAAGGTCACCCATACAATCTAAATGCAAAAATAATAATAACTGTTTAATACAATTGAGGAAATACGAAAAACCTCATGGAAAAGTCCCCCCCCCCCCCACCCTAAAATAAGCATGTAACTCAGGAAAAAAGCTTCCATACTTGAGAGAAAATATTTATTCTTGAGAAAAAACTTGTGAAATAATTGTTGTAATATGCATCTTTTTGGAGTAGTAATGTAGAGTGTTGGTTCTTATGTGCACTAGTATCTTGGCACTGTGCATGTGATTTTTTATATCTTCTTCTAATCTCATGATAGATAAGAGAAGGAATGTTTCCTTTGTCTCTTCTTTCTGGAGGAAGAGTGATATGATCAACTTTTTTCTTCTATGAGCATGGTTTTTAATCAGTCCTTACCATCATGTAGCATCTGATTGGGATCCTATTGCACCTCTATAAAGGAAGTGAACTTTCTTGATATAGCGCAAGGTTCTCTTTATGGAACTAGGATCTTGTTTTTCTCATGTCATATGGATCTCCACTCATGTTCTCCACTACCTCAATAACCTTCTGTGCCCATTTTGTCCTAGGATTGGGAGTAGGGACTGGATTTTATTATTCCTGCACATTGATCTAGGAACAAAGCCTTAATCTCATCAAAGAATAATCAAGAAATAACTCATGAAATGGTGTTAATCGGAACTAGAATTGGTTTCCTCTCTATATATTTAATAAACAATGAATGGTTACAATACCTATGTCAAGCAATAGCTTGAATCAATGAGAAATTTGAATACCTAAGGAAGCAATTCAAAATCATGAGTGATTTTGGCTTAACTAAATGTCAGCCATTCAATCACACTCAGTTAATCACTTGACCAAAACCCTAATTGACTCACTAAACCCTAACTGAAGTCAGAGTGCAATAAATGACTGAATCTCAACTGAAGGAGATCAAACACATGTCATAGAAATCCAACCATCAAGTGGTAGTGCTCCATGACTTCATTGAACCCTGATGAGGTTAACTGAAGCTGAACTGATCATCAGAAATTGGTGGAGGAACCCCTGTTGACTCCAGATCATTAAATAATATTAAATAATCATTAAATAATATATTTAATGAGAGGAGGCACCTTAACTAACTAACTAAACTGATTGTAACCACCAGTTAGCAATTAGGTGCATTAATATCACTCAGATCACCCCTGGTGTGCTCCAGTTAGCCTCCTTGACTGTAAGAGAAGGATAAGTTAGCCTCCTTGACTGTAGGTAGGCTTGGGTGTGACTGGATGATGGCAATTAATGCTCCACTGATGTCAATTAATGTCAATTATACTTAGGATAGTGGTTTAACTAGGACAATTTGACCAAAAAGAGTGTGTATGATGGTAAATGTCTCCAACACCCTACAGTCAAGGAGGCTAACTTAGCCTTCTCCTACAGTCAAGGAGGCTAATTGGAGCACACCGGGGGTGATCTAGATGATGGCAATTAATGCTCCACTGATGTCAATTAATGTCAATTATACTTAGGATAGTGGTTTAACTAGGACAATTTGACCAAAAAGAGTGTGTATGATGGTAAATGTCTCCAACACCCTACAGTCAAGGAGGCTAACTTAGCCTTCTCCTACAGTCAAGGAGGCTAATTGGAGCACACCGGGGGTGATCTAGATGATGGCAATTAATGCTCCACTGATGTCAATTAATGTCAATTATACTTAGGATAGTGGTTTAACTAGGACAATTTGACCAAAAAGAGTGTGTATGATGGTAAATGTCTCCAACACCCTACAGTCAAGGAGGCTAACTTAGCCTTCTCCTACAGTCAAGGAGGCTAATTGGAGCACACCGGGGGTGATCTAGATGATGGCAATTAATGCTCCACTGATGTCAATTAATGTCAATTATACTTAGGATAGTGGTTTAACTAGGCCAATTTGACCAAAAAGAGTGTGTATGATGGTAAATGTCTCCAACACCCCCCCTTAAGCTATACTCGGGAAGAGTTAGAAAACATAGATGCATAAAAATGCTAGGTCCTGGGAAACTAAGGCCATAGGTCACCCTGTACATTGCTGAAACTGAAGCAATGCTCAAAACAAACTAAGTGAGGAAAAGAGGGAAAAACCAGTGGGAACCCCCCCCCCCCCCCCTCAAGATGAACACTGGAAGTAGTCTAGATCACCCTGATTAACTCACCCCCAACAATGAATGGAGGTAAGTGAACTTCTTTTCTAAAAATATCTTAGTGAATATGTCTGAAATCTACTCATCAGTCGAGCAGTATTGCAGAATGATGGTCCTGTCATGCACTAGCTCCCTGATGTAGTGCATGTGAATCTCTACATGCTTGGTCCTCTACATGGTAACTGGATCCATGGATATCTTAATAGCACTCTGGTTGTCACAAAATAGGACAGTGGACAAAGTACTACCAAGATAAAACTCTAAAAGAATGCCTTACAACCAAACTTCTTGGATGCAACATTCACTGCTCCTCGATACTCAGCCTCTACTAAAGATAGTGCTATGGCAGCCTAATTTTTGCTTGATCAGCAAATGGTGCCACCACCAAACATGAATACATATCTAGAAGTTGAATTTCGATCAATAGAATCTCCCACCCAATCAGAATCTGTGTATCCAACCAGCTCTAGCTCGAAGTCTGCAGCATAGTGAATGCCTTAGGTCCTTCTACCCTGAATGTACTGGAGGATCCTCTTGGTTGCCTTCCAATGAAGATCATGAGGCTGCTGCATGTATCTTGACATAGCATTCACAGCATAACAAATATCAATCCTAGAATGTGTCAAGTACAACAAGCTACTATTAAGCTATCGATAGATAGTGCAGTCCATGGGAGGTGTGTGTTTTCCTTCTTCAAGGCTGATCCCTGAAAGGAAAGGGAATGGTGCAGGCATACATTCAGCCATGTTAAACTTGACTAACAGGTCTGAAGTGTATTTGGATTGAGTGACCATAATCCCATCATAATTTTTCTCGATTTCGAGCCCCAAAAATTGTTTTAGAATCCCCAAATCACTCATTTGAAAGGCATTGTGGAGAGCAGTTTTGATGGCTGAAATGGAGTCAACTGTGCTACCTGTGATCAGTAATTCATCAACATATAAAACAATTATAATTATATGATTATCATGCTTCTGTAAATACACATTTGGATCTGATCTACATCTCTGAAAGTTTTGCGAGAGAAGGAAGGCATCCATCTTGGAATACCACTCTCTTGGGGCTTGTTTTAACCCATATAGTGACTTCTTTATCTTGCAAACCAAAGATGGATCAGTGATGTATCCCTCAGGCTGCTTCATGTATATCTCCTCATGAATATGTCCATGCAGAAATGATGACTTAACATCCATGTGATGCACCTCCCAGTGCTTGGATGCTAAAATAGCCAAAACAAGGTGGATGGAGTCCATTTTTGCAACCGATGCAAAGGTCTCATGGTAGTCCACTCTTTGGACCTGAGAAAAATATTTTGCTACCAGCCTTGCCTTATATTTCTAGGTGCTTCCATCAGTAACAACCTTTTTCCGAAACACCCACTTGCATTGAACCAATTTCCTTCCTGGAGGAAGAGAAACTAACTCCCAAGTAGTGTTTTTCTGAAGAGAATTCATCTCTTCATCCATGGAAATTTGCCATCTCGGATCATTTCGAGCATGGTAGTAGGATTTTGGATATGAAATAATAATCAAATATCAAGTTTTAGACAACAAATTATCAGAACAAGAGAGTGCAATACCTTCTCTTTCAAAATCAGACTAGGTTCTCCTTGGATCATCCAGATTTCCAATGTTGTCTCCTGCGGAGGAGAGTGTCTGTTGGGCCCATGTAGGAAGATGATTTTTCACTTCAAGTTCTGATTCAGAATCTGATGATTGATGCACACTAATATCATAAATCAGAGGATCCAAATTAGGTTCATCACCCCCAATTTCATCATCCAAATATCCAATAGAATAGGAAGGATATTCAACAGTTTTCTCCTTCACTAGTTCCACCTCCTGAAGAGGCTCGTTGAACTTGACACTTCTCTCGATGATGATATATTTGGTCTTGATATCCAGCAGCTTGAATCCTTTAGATTCATTAGGATACCCAATAAATATAAATTCTATGCTTTGCATTTGCAAAGCCCTTCTTTTATCAAGCAGAATCCCGACCCATGCAGTGGACCCAAACACCCATAAGTTCGGCACATATGGCTTGTTTCCGAAGTATGCTTCAAAAGGAGTCTTTCCTTTCATGGATGAATGTGGCACCCTGTTTTTAATGTATGCTGCAGCATGCATGGTTTCATCCAAAAAATTTGTAGCAATCCTCTCTGACTTCAACATATAGGTGGTCATCTCCTTGAGAGACTGGTTCTTCCTTTCCGATACTCCGTTCTGCTCAGGAGTGTAGGGAATTGAATGCTGGACCTGAATACCACTTTGGGAGAATATGTACAGCAACTCATTACTAACATACCCCCCTCCATTATCATATCTCAATATCTTGATCTTAAGCTCAGAGGCATTTCCAATCAAGGCCTTCAATTTAGAAAAAATTTCACATACTTCTGATTTCTTTTTGAGAAAGAAAACCCATGTATACCTTGAAAAATAATCAATAAAAGTAAGTAGGTACCTTGATCCATTCATGGATGTGATAGGCATCAGACCGCTGATATCAGAATGTATCAGCCCCAATATGCTTGTAGCTCAGTTTTCTTTCCCCCGATCGAACTTGTGCTAAGGGTGTTTTCCAATCACATAGCCCTTGCAAATTCCCGTGGTTGCCTTGATGACCAGGGGGCCTTCAACCATGGATTGTTTCTGTAATTGCTACAAATATTTGAAATTAAGATGGCCAAACCTCTCATTCCATATCCTACTAACCTAATTTCTATGAGTTAGCATAGCAGTGGGCTTTGCATCCACAACAAAGTGAGATAACTCATAGGCTTTTGCATGATGGTTTGCAAGGCCTTTAACAATGAGTTTCCCAGATGCAATTTCTGTTATCTCATCATCATTTGGGATGAAAGAGACTCTCTTAGGAATTCTTGTATGTGTCATCTGATAGACACTAAGGAGATTTGCTACTAGAGACGATACATACAAAACATTAGAGAAAAAACCATTTTATAGATCTCCAGTACCTTGTCCTTCGAAAATGATGGTGGTGTCATCTCCCATGTGGATGGGGATGGATTTGCCGGTCTCCAAGGATGAAAAGGATTCTTTTTCAGCCATCATGTTATTCGAAGCTCCAGATTCAATCAGCATTGCTTTGGACTTCGAAGTGCTTGCCATGAGGGCATGACCTTTCTCATGCTGTGGTTCCAGATTTTGGTGATCTCTCCTCCGAAAGATCTTCGAAAGATTGATGTGATTCCTCTCAAGGAGAGAGGTTGCTCCATCAAGATTTTTCTTCATGCAGGCATGTTCAGGGTGAAAACCCTTCCCACAGTAAGAACACTTGAATTTTTATTTCCCATTGTACCCTTTTCCTTTGTTCTTCCTTGAACCGGAAGATTCATCATGCTGCTGGTTTTCAACTCTAGGCTTGGGAGCATCAAGTTTAGTTTTCTAATTTTTCTGTTGCTTTCCTTTACCCTTCATATCTTTGGGCCCTGAGACATGGAGGGCTTGATCACAAGAAGATCAAATGTCCCCATCTGTACAAGCATGTCATGTTCATTAGTTAGGGACTCAATGAAGGAATTTTTGTTGCTCATTGTGATAACTTGAGCAAACTTTGGCATGAGTGATTTGGTCACTTAAATTATCGCTCATTGCAACAACTATGTAAAGACGATATGGTGACTGGTCTTCCGATGGTATCTTGCAATGATGGTGTTTGTTCTGGGTGTGTACTCGAAAAACATCATCGAGACAATTTTGACAAACGTGCCTCTTGGCATGCCTCGGTTCCTTTGGAGCTTGTGCATAGTGACTTGTGTGGTCCTCTTCCATCTGCATCCTTTTCTAGTTTCAAATATTTCTTAACTTTCATTGATGACTACTCCAGACGCACTTGGGTTTACTTCCTAAAACTTAAGAGAGAAGTATTTAACATGTTCTTGGCCTACAAGGCCCTTGTTGAAAAACAATTTGGTCATCAAATTATTAAGTTAAGATATGACAATGGAGGAGAATATGTTAACAATAAGTTCACTACTTTTTGCACTAAACAAGGAATCTAACAACAACACATTGTTCCATATACACCACAACAAAATGGTGTACTTGAACGGAAGAACCACACTTTAAAGAAATGGCTTATTGTATGATCCAACCCAATATTGAAGGCTTAGTCCCTTAGGCTAACTAGAAGAAGCATGGAGTAAAATTAAACCAGATGTAAGTCACTTTCGTGTGTTTGGTTGTGAAGCATGGGCTCACATTCCAGATGAAAAATGGAAAGCATTGCAGCCTAAAAGTGAAAAGTGCATATTTGTTGGATATTATGAAGATGTAAAAGGTTATAGACTTCTTCAGCCCCATTCACATGATATAATCATTAGAAGAGATGTTAAATTTGATGAAAATCTCTTGGCATACGAGCCTAACTTGGCGGGTGTTCCATCTTTGGCCTATGAGCCTGATTCGACGATTGTGCCTTCTTCTTCTTCTTCCAACTTCCTTAATAGGTTTCCAACTCTAGTTTCTAATGATGACAGTGAGGATGAAAATCCACATCCTCCTACTCATGTTCCTCCAATTGTACTAGCACCAATACTTCCTCGATGGGTCCATTCAACATGTGAAGCAGTTGGTGATCTTGCAGGTCATCCTAGAGATCAATGTCGAAAACGTTCTCAGTTTCCACGAGTCTCTTCTCTTTTGGCTCAATTTTTCAAGAATCATGATCCAAAAACTTTTGTAGAAGCTTCAGGAAATCCAGATTGGGATGTAGCTATGGATGAAGAATATCGTTTGTTAATGGCGAATGATACTTGGGATCTTGTTCCTCTTCCCAAAGGAAGAAAAATTGTCAGATGTAAATGGGTCTATAGAACTAAGTATGCCTCAAATGGAAGTGTTGAAACACATAAGGCAAGGTTAGTTGCCAAATTTTTTTCCCAAGTCGAAGGGATTGACTACAATGAAACCTTTGCTCCTATTGAAAAAATGAATTCCATCCACCTTGTTCTTTCCCTTGTAGCCTTACATAACTGAGAATTCCATCAAATGGATGTCAATTATTCCTTCTTACATGGTGATTTACAGGAGGAAATTTACATGGAACAACCTCCTGGATATGTTCAGGATAACTCTAGCCTTGTCTGTCTCCTTCAGAAATCCTTATATGGCCTTAAGCAAGCTCCTAGAGCTTGGTATGCCAAAATGGATAACTTTCTCCTTGACATTGGTTTTTCTAGATGCCATTCTGACCCCAATGTCTATACCAAGAAAGTAGGAAACCATCTCATCATACTTATTCTTTATGTTGATGATCTTATCCTTACTGGTAGTGACCCTAAACTTATAACCCATGTGAAATCCAATCTTAAGCAAAATTTTGAAATGTCAGACATAGGACATTTCCATTATTTTCTTGGTCTCCAAGTATTGCAAAACAAAGAAGGAATCTTTCTTTCCCAGTCTAAGTATGCTTGTGACCTTCTTCGTCACTTCCATATGGAAGATTGTAAACCAGCCCCTTCTCCCTTCCAGTCTGGAGTCAAACTTTCTGCCACTTGTACTTCCCTTGAAGTAGATGCCACCTTGTATCATCAACTTGTTGGTAGTGTTTTATACTTGACTCATTCTCATCCTGACCTTTTGTTTTCCATTGGTCGTGTTTCCTGTTATATGAAAAATCCTCATTAACGTCACTGGAAAGAAGCAAAAAGAATTGTTGGGCTAACTAGGTAGACCTAGGTTTCACCTTTAACTTCGCACCAACAAAAGACCCATAGTGTTGGCCCTTTTGGCAGCAGCCTGCGAACAGGCTACAGTCTCACCCGAAACAGCTATGGGGTGCCATAGAATCAGGTTTCTGCAAGCAGAAGAGAGAATCTTACTGTACCTTTAGTATTTAATGATTAACAATCACTTAACAGAATGCTTGTAATATCAATTATGCAGCTTCGCGATTAGATAAATAAACAGTTACTTGCACAACCCTTATCTGGGAATTCACAGCGAAGCTAGTTACTAACAGCAGTCTTACTTTAGCAGTTATTTACTTAACAGTGCATAAACTATAATAACAAATCACACAAATGAACCACAACCCCAGATGTCACGTGGTTCACCCCTAGTGTAGGGGTTACGTCCACAGAACTGCGCTTTATTTAACTCTTTACAACTAAAATGACAGTTCTGATCTACGCACTCAGCTGCAGATCCCTTCAGTTCTCAAGGCCGTGCACTCAGCAGCAAGCCTTTGTGCACATAGCTGTAGATCTTCCTTTTCACCCACAAAACCCCTCTTCGCACACAGCTATAGAGGTCGTCCCGCACACAGCTGGGACTTAACCTTCTTACAAAAACCCTTATACAATCTCTTATCTTTGCATTACAATAGCTTCATAAGATAATCATTCAAGACCTAACCCTACTTCTTTACATAAGTGCCTATTTATACAGCGCACTGTTACAAAACCCTAGTCTTAAACCATGGGCGCCCAAAACCCTAACCCTGGATTTAACCCAAGGGTTAATTACAAAAAAGGGGGTTCGACCCACCCGCGACACCCCTAAGAATATTTTAGGATGTAAATCCACTTACACTTCCTCAAAAACTGCAGAGTTACCAAAACTAAGGACCTTTAGGGTCAGAGCCCCAACAGGCCCCTAAGACTCACTTGTGGCCCGTCCCGGGGCACTCTGCGACTCTTCTAGTGGGAGGATATTCTTTGTGAGGATATGGAAATGACTGTTGATTTTGTATATAATGTCATTAGCTGCTTTCTCTTTTTCCACCAATTCCTGCAACACTGAGGATGATACTTCATTAACCTTTTCCTGTGCAAAAGTATCATAGTTTTTCAAAATTTTGAGCTGGCTCTCTGCAGCATTGCTCAATTCTAATGCTTCATCGACAAGTGGATGTAGCGCATTTTCCAGTATTGTTTCCTTCATCCTACAGGAGTCAATTTCCTGCTGGAGCTCCTTGCTTCGATTTACCTTAGCCATTTTCTGCATAGGATGCAGCGTCTTGATTTCTGCTCTGACTGCATCTAATTCTTCCTGTCGCAAATTGATGGTTTCTTGTAGCTTACCTATATCTGGGTGGTCCTGTAGGTTCACCCATGATTTAATACTGTCTTCCAGTAGCTTTGCTGTGCTGCCCACAATATCTGATATTTTCGCTGCTGAGGCCTGTATGTCCCTGTGGCGCTGTTCTTGGACCTCAAGTGGAGTTTTTGGAGGGATGCGCAGTTGAAGCTTCGCGGTCTGATTCTGGTGTTATGTTTTTAAATTTTCAATTTCACCGCGGGACTGTTGAGCGTAGTCTCTCAGCTTGGTAATTATTTGCTCCGGTTCCTCTTCATCTTGGATGTCGAAGTCGGGAAGACTCCGACATGCCTCATCTAGCGCTCGCACCAATTTAGCTCTTGTATGTTCAGCCTCTTTCTTCTTTTGTGCCACTTCTTCCAGCCTTACTGCAAGATTCTGGCTTTGCTTCATGGTTTCTTGCAATTGTATTTGAGAGTAGCTATCTCGTGCGTGGATCTCCTTTGTGATGGCTAACTGGCAGAGGTGCAATTCTGTCATAGACATCTTGGTATAGTCGATTCCAACTGTCATACCCATATGCGGTCATGAATCTGCATCAGACATTATTAGAGCTACGCTCGACACTTGGCCCCTATTATCTCTGGTCAGCCATTGCCTCATATTCTACTGCACGGGTGCTGGGGTACTACTGGTCGCTGTACTAGGTGCTGATTTTGTTACTAACTCTTTCAGCTCTGATACCCTATTTGCTACGCCTGTGAGCGCAGCAAGATGCACATCCGCGAACTGTGCCCACTTTTGAGTTAGTGTTTTAGTGGACCTGTCAAGAGCTTGCTCAAGCTCTTCCAGTGACACAGTGACTCCTTCATCTAGATCTTTGTCCTTCGACGCCTTTGTCTTCTTGCGAGACTGAGGCTTGTTTACCTCCTGCACCTATGGTGATTTGCGTTTAGGCGATCGATTAATATCGGATAGAGTTTTGGCCGACTCTTCATCCTCTTCTTCATGGTTACCATCTCCACCTTGGTCGTTTCCCTCTTGCTGTGAGTCGCTTAGGTCTTCGCTGTATTCTAGTGGACTTTGCTGCTGTGCCTGACTGGTACCTGTGCCTGTCTGGGTAACAGGGGGAACTGGAATAGTGGGTTTCTTTCCTGCATCTTTCAACCAGTCTGCTGACCATTGTTGAACTATGCCCAGGATGTCTGTTTTGGTTACTACATATGGTAACTTAAACCACTGATGTGTTGGATCTGCATGGGCTTGAATGAAAACATGATGCATGTCGGCACTGAAGTTCATGACACCTTCATATTGAGAGAACAACTCATGGGTAAGTCGTGGTACTCGCAAGATCTCGTAGTGTATACTCATGCCATAAAAGGCGAACACAGTGTTTGTCATCTGCTGAGATGTTCTGTCGGATGACAGCTAGAGGGATGCGTATCTTACTTCACCCAGCATGCCTGGGGGTGCCTCCATGAACTGAGCCTCAGTGGGTTCTTTCCACCCAATTAATGCAATAAGTATTAATAGGCAGGAGTCACTACTACATTTCGATCCAAAATCCGACGGTTACTTTCGACGGCGCGTGTATTTTTTCTTTTCAACCTACCAAAAATCACAAAGTTAATTTTTTTTTTTAAATTGTGGTCATAAGCGTCGCTTAAGCGACGGATAGGCTCATAAGCGTCTCTTAAGCGACGGCTAGCCTAGAAAGCGTCGCTTAAGCGACGACTCCTTGAGTGAGTGAAAACTTAAAATAAAAAAAATTAAATAAAATGGTACACCTTCACACAACAAACTTTGTTGAAATCCTCTAACAAATAGTAGGCGTCGCTTAAGCGACGGTGCCTTTAGATTAAAAAAAAATAAAAACAAAAAAATGGTACACCCACGGCCTTTCTGTCCTGTGAGTTTCCTCGGGTCTTTCTTGCCTCTGCAAACTTAAACCCTGACTTGTCCTCAAGCAATCACTAAGCCATCTCCAATGTGAAAATCCACAGATCATCCAGGTGCCGATCTTACACCATGTACCCCATTACCCCTCAAAATGCATTTTTCATTTTGAGCATTTTTTAGGCATCCTTCCCAGCTGTAGGGTGCATTTGCTTCCAGTAGATTGAGGATGGTATGTTTGGAGGGTCTACAGTTAGAAGGCTGTAAATATATGTTCAGAAACACTCCAACATATGGCCAGCCATTGATCTCACCAGAAAATGGTGAAAATCATGATTGAACCAAGTAGATTGGAGATACTGGGACTACTGGGCAAATTCAGTTAATAATCCAAGAAGACATTCTAAGATGCAGACTGGCAGTTTGATGAGAACTCTAAGGTGTTCCAGCAGTAAATAAAGAAGTTTTTGGGCAGTTTTGTTCAGTCGGGAGGGCACCTACCATATGTGCCAATATGATCATATTTTGGGGTGAATTTGTGGGTCTGTTGTCTGCCAAACCAGAAGGTAATCTCAACAGAGGAATGATGCTTCTCCAAAGCTTAATCCAGCATAAGGATATGGCATTCATAAAGACATTTGGATTTTACTCATCCATTAGGAAATCTGAGAGGTTGTGCTGTTGAAGTATAGCCGAATGAAAATGCCGTCCTTTTGATCTTTATGTAGTCTTGTGCTTGGTTGTATACTATTTGTGTGGCCGCCAATCTTAGGCAGAGCTGCATATATTGCAAAGAATTGATAGGATTCAAACATGGGCAAGGTCAGGGATTATATTGATACAGGAATTATACTGTTTTAGAGATTATCTCGCCTTGACATAGTTCACTCTTTTCTACGGGGTATACACTCTCGAATAACCCAGATACCAAATGAATGATGTTATGCTCAAGGGTAGATCTTACACCTGTGTCTCTATTAAAACTTTCCCCCAACTCCGTCATTCCAAGTTTCCAACATAAACTGCACCTCTTTGTTTTATTTCTAAGTGTTGTTGTTCTATGGCTATAGTAGTAGGGTTAGTTGATTGGAAAACTACAAGTCCAAGTCGTAGTGTAAGGCGTGTTTATGGTAAAGGTACTACCAGTGGGGTTTAAAGGCTATTGATATGAGGTATAATGGTTTATGATTCATGGTCACTCAATATTTTGCCTTATTCTCAGGCTGCCATTTGCTTTTTTCTGTATTTGTTACATACCATAACATGCTTTTTGTAATTCTAATAAACTGCATGCTTAAAAATTACAATAACAAGTCTTGTTGATATAGTTGGTATTGAACATCGACTCATTTTTGTGCTGGAATTGAATATTGAGCAGGAAAAACTATTCCAAAAGATGGTGAGACACAACGTTGGATGCTTTCTGCTGGTGCTGAGTATGTCTTATGTAAGGTGAGAAAACAACGTGCTCAAGTTCAAAACTGTCATACAATGTTGATATGGCTTACAAGTCATAGCACATCTTATTCCTATCTTCAGTTGTAGCTTATGTAAGACTGTAAGGTATAGTTACAGGAAAAGCTTAAAAGAAGAAATCCCAAACATTTCATCCTTCTCATCAAGATGCAAGATACAGGGGTTGCTCCCATAAACCTTGAAAAAAGTCCAGTGTGTAGGATCTGCGGATTCTTCATGGAAATGGATTTCCTGGAGAAGGAAATGAATCCTATGGAAAATCAAACAAATCCTCAAATTTTCAAATCGATTCTGCAACTTCCAAGTCTTTTGTGACCCACCGATCACCCCCAAAAAATGTTTTTTTAATCAAAAGACTGCCAAAATGCTGAACAACTAAAGGCTAAAATCCTAAATCCCAGACTTGCTTAAGGTCTGACCCACCCTCGTGTCTAGATCTGCTCTCGATCTATGATTCATCAAGTTCTGCTGTCAAGGATTTCGTTCAATCTATCTTTATGGTCAAGGCCTACTGATCTATCCTTCTGGTCTATGATGTTGCTCACTTCACTCACTCTGTTATTTATCCTGCCACAACCTTCAAGAAAACCACTTTATTTGCTGCTAGTATGGACATGTGGATGTGGCTCACAACAATGCTGTTATGACCTGCTTCATGTTCATGCTGAGATTGTATTCAAAATGGTCAATATCAATAATGATTATATCTTATCAAATTATCAATTA
>LPNX010421382.1:91129-129723 GCA_001517045.1 Pseudotsuga menziesii
TTGTTGGATTATAACGATCTGAACTAACTAGTACACTGTCCCTATCGAGACTAAGGAGTAATCAACAGATATGAGTTATGATGCAGGGGCATAGACTGCCTGAGTGAAGTCATTTATGACTTCACTAGGTCAAGGAGAACTCAATGAGACCTAGGGTCTCATTGGATTTTTAATTTGCTTTATTTTTAAAATACTGAATAAAAGAGGACAAGGGTACTATATCCTTTCCCCAATGTAATCGAAAGGGTTGAGTTGGTTGAGAGAAACCAGTAATTTTTTAGTGAGTCATAGGATTAGTTGAGTTAAGTAAGGAACTAAATTCCTTCTTTATAGGATTTGAAAATAGAGTAGGAGTTATCTTAAATGCAGTTCGAGTGATCTAGGGGGAGAGCTTCTTGGTAGCTCATTAGAGTTTAGTTAGCTCGAGAGAAATTGGAAAGTAGGTCAGAGACAGAGAGGATCTCGGAATTCAGTTTCCTGGAGCATGCACATAGATACATTACTATAGTTGTAAAGGCCTATTTGAAGAATTTAAGTTTGGAAAAGGTTTCTAGTTTGTCAAGATCGAACTGTATGCATGATTGTAACATTTACAAATATCAGGGTGTAATTCTTCTTGTATACAAAGCATGCGCATCTATGGAGCATAGAGTAAATGACTGATTAGATTTTTTGAGCGTATCAAAAGCAAATCTTGTTTAAATGAAATATTATGGTCGTATGAGTGCAAATTCAAGTTGATTTATAGAAATCTAGGGATATATTATAATATTTGTAGAGAAATCCTTATTTTGTTGCGCAGAAGTTGTGGAAAGGAGATAATACAGAAAATTGGTTTCTTATTGTATAGAGGATTGAATTTGTGCATAGAGCAATTGTATAATCCAGTCGTTGATAGAAATTGAAATCATTTTTTTTTTCTTGAATCATGTCTTGTAATCCTATTTATAGAGTGACAAATTAAAGGAGGCAATTCCTTGACTTTTGATAAGAAATTGCAGGCAGGAATCAGTTTACTGATGCGCAGAGGTTATGAAAGGTTTTACACAGTCAATTGACGGTTTTTGAGAGCCATTGGAAATATCAACGGATGCTGAGTGTTTTGAAGGAAGTTCGACATCATAAATTGATTGGGTATCTCAATTAAATGACCCATATACCAAAGCCAATTTCTACCCAATCTGCAAGTATTTTAAAAAAAAAAAAATCCACGTCCGTCGCTTAAGCGACGGTTATATCTATCTCTTTTGCGACGCTTAATCCCCATTTCCGTCGCTTATGCGACGGTCCTACATGTCGCTTTTTCGACAGCTAATATCCATTTCCGTCGCTTATGCGACGGTCCTACATGTCGTGTTTTCAAAGGCTAATCTCCATTTCCATCGGTTATGCGACGGTCCTACATGTCTCTTTTCCGACGGTTCTACAAGATATTCTACAAAAGAGCGACGGTTCTCCCTGTCGCCTTTCCGACGCTTCATTGTTATAGACGTCGTTTAAGCGACGGTTATTGATGTCGCTTATCTGACGCTTTAAATTTAACCGATGGTTACTTTGGTGTCACTTAACCGACGGTTATTTAGGTGTCGGATAACCTATGACAAGTTTCCGATGCTTAGAAAAAAATCATAGTGTCGTACATGCGACAGGGAAGTGTCGAAAATCCGACAATACGGCCGTCAGATTTTTGGGAAAAATGTAGTAGTGAGTAATGAAAAGGTCTACCTTTTTCCTGCGCATCACGAACATCTTCCAGGAATTCCCTCACAAGATATGCGGACCAGTTGTAAGTGTACCCCTCAGCGCAGTTTATAGCGATTCTGATAACCTGGGCATGCACTTTGCTGGCCCTGCACTTTCGCAGGAGTTTGCACGCTAGGAGCTCAGCGGTGAAGCGGATGTTCTGGACCTCAGTCGTGGAAGTGTGATACCCTCGTTTCCCCTTGGTCAGGCCGAAGCGGTCCTTCATGCTCTGCGTGAGCTTCGTATCCTCATGTTTTGATGGAAATTCAGTGCTCGGATCAGGCCCTGCTATCGGTAAGCCTGTGATCTTATGAATAAGCTCGACATCTATAGGAATTTGCTGGTCTCCTATCCACAGGTAGCCGTCATGTACTAATGCTAACAGTTGCTTAACCACGATGGTCACCTGTGTGCTGCACCCAAAATGAGGAATGTCAAGCATTTTTAATAGGCCAGCTGTGTCCAAGCTAGCAGCCCACTGTTGCACTTCCAATAGTATCATGTTATTGTCTGGGTATTTGACGCGATGCAAATATTGAGCAGGTACGAACTGTGGAAACTTGCTATGATCATTTGTATCATGGTCGGCATACTTGAGCCGGTCTATTTTTTCTTTCATGGTGCCAACCAGCTGTACACCCGGTGGCAACGAGGGTGTGCTTAATGTAAACTGCTTTGTCCGCCGGGGCGGCTAGACGCCTGGTCGGACAGGCTGGAGATATGGGTGCCTTTGTGGTTTAATGTGCTCTTCTTCTTCAGTTGAGACCTGTGCTGAACTTGACGGGTCCATCTGGTGAGTCCCTGATGTTTTCCCTGATTGCTTGTGTCGGTCTTCATTCCGCTTAGAATGAGCTTCAGGTTTAAACTTTTTCCTAGAGGACCGTGTCTGCATCGGCCGCGGTGGGGCTGGGTGAGCTTCTTCGCGGGGCACAAGGGTATGTGGGGGATCAGAGTGACTCCAGAGACCCCTCTGTTCGAACTCTCTTACTAAATCCTGAAGCTCTCGCTCGTCTATCATGGGTTCACTTGTAAATGTCAAGGAAATGCAGAATACATTTTTTTCCAACTTAGGGATCCTCTTATACACTTTATCAATCCAATCTGTTAGGACGATGCATTTAAGGCACCAAATCCGATAAAAATATTGTCCGACCAGTACTGGATTTTCCATGATCTTATTTGTACAGACAATTAAGGTAATTAAAGTGCCCATGCCTCCAATTCGGCTGTTTTCCAACGGCTAGATTTTAAGCTTTGCCGTTTTTTTGTGCTCTGGTAAAATCACCGTCTTAGCTTTGTCACAACTGGAAACCTTGGTACAACATTGCTCCGTGGTCTGTCCTTGTAGGATCTGTGACGGGGCTGTTAGGTTTGGTGCTCTACCATCTTGGTTCTGCTCCTTAGTTTGGTACTCAGTTCTTTCTTGATCATCACCTGCCTTGTCATGGATCAGTCTGACATCTGCATCTAAAGTAGGGCAAACTTCATTAAAAGAAAATGTAAGTATAAAGCTATCAATAAGATCATCCCAACTTACAGTACCGTGTCAAAGCTCGACCTCCGTATACCAGTGTTTTGCTATAGGTTCCAACGTGTGCACAAACTTATGCACCCATTCCTCATGAGGTACCTGTTCCCATGCTGCATAACATTGCTGCAAATGTTCCTGGGGACTGTTCTGTCCATTGAACTTGCTTCGCACCTCTTGATATTGGTCTCTGAATCTAAGGCGTAGAAATTTTTGGCAAGCTTCCCAATTGTCAATATACTTCCTATGGCCTTTCCACCATCTCGCTAATGTAGCTCTTAATGCGGCTTCCAGAGTCTGCATTCTCTGTGATTCCGGCACTTGTTTTGAGAACTACGCAATGAATTCTCCTGGATCTGTCAACCCATCATATGTAGGAAAGTCTTTGATTTGTACTTTAAGGCATCTAAGAGATTTGGTAATTCGTGTGCACCGATGGCCATGTAGCTCATATAATCGATTCTGACAACTCTCTAGACCATCATCTGAGTCAGACATGCAGGAGCTATCACATTGCCAATCCATTACACCTTCGAAATTAGGCTCGACGTAATCTTCTTCTTTTGCTATGATATTATAGATGTGGTCCAGAATATCCTGATCTTCCTCTCTGACTGGCTCCATATATCTTTTTCCTTGAGAAGGATCCAATGGTAGTATAGCTCTCAATCCCTTCCCTTCAAAAGTCATTTGTCTCTTTTTAAGATTGATAACTGCATCACTATCTATTGCCCACTCAATTCCTAGTAGAGCTGGATAGGGGTTACTGTCATCAATGATCTCAATAACTTCAAAATTTTCTACAATACTGACTCCATCTATATCTATTGGTACCCGAGGAAATCTTCCTAAGGGTACAATCCTCTGCTGATTGGCTATTCTCAACTGTATAGGTGACCAATCAAGGGTAGGTTTTCCCATTTGTTCCCATGTTTGCTTAGTTAAAATATTAACTTTAGAACCTAGGTCTAAAATAATATCCTTCATGTCATACTCTCCTACCTGAGCATGTAGTCTCATCTCTCTTCTAGTTCTTCTAACTCTACTAACATCTCTTTCACTATCAAGACTTTGATGAGGTTCACAAGACTGTATAACTTTTTGTAGTTCATTTAAGGCATTCTGATTTCTTAACAATTTGATGCAACTCTGTAAAAACGATGACAGAGTACTTACTTGGCCTTGTGAGTCTTCCTGGGATTGCAGCTGCTGATGCTTCTTGTTTGGTGCTGGTAAATCTGAATCAACAAAGTCTTTTCTGGCCTCCAGAAAAGTTTCTTTTTCTCGTCGAACATAAAATGCTGGGGTTTTCTCTATGGCCTTGTGAACCCAAGCTTCGTCAGGCTTCTTTGCCTGACACTGCGCCTCTGTCATAGCTCCACTTCTTGTAACAACATTAACAGCTGGGATCGGTCGTGGTTCGACAGCAATCAACTGGACACTCGAACTAGGTTTGTTGTTTCTTTCTTGGATTTTAGCTAGTAACTGTGGACATTGCTTAATGACATGATCAATTGCTCTGCAGTATCGGCATGTCGTGGTTGGGTTTTGACAGTCTCGAGCTAGATGTCCTGCCTGATTGCAGTTATAGCAAATAACTTGACCTCGACCTCCGCCAGGAATACCTCAACCACGGCCTCTAAAACTGCCTCGACCACCTTGGTAACCATATCCATCATTGCCTTGTGCATCCGGGTATATCCTATAAGTGTCATAGGTCCGCTCCCTCATAAGGTCAAAAATGCGACATTCATCTTCATTGTGGCCAAGGGACTTACAGAATTTACAGTAAGGCTTCTTCGGGACTTGAACATACCTCTGTAATAGATAACAGTCTTCCGGTCGATGCTGGCCTGTAGTTCGACAGATCTCACAGTACAGAACACTAGGATTCAGCGGGTTTGGTGCGCCAGTATTCGAATAGTTTCTCGGTACCAGGCACTGGTCCTTGTGGCGGACTTCTGTTCGACAACGTATACACCATACCTCTTCATGGGTGGACTTCCCTTTTTTCATGTCGCGAAGCTCTAAATCCATCTCCGCGAGCTGCGCTTGAATTTGAGCTATGCCAGAATTATCTTTGATAGGTACAGTTTCAAGCTTTATGGCAATCTCTAAGGCCTCTTGCTGATCAGCAACCTTCTATTGCATAAGTGGAGATCTGATGTGGGGTAATAATGCTGCAATAAACCACTCCTTATCTTGTGCTGGTCCAATCATGAAGCTAACTTGGTCAAGCAGGACTTTGAATCTTTGATCAAAGTCCCACATAGATTCGCCTCGCCGCTGCTGAATCTCTTTTAACTCAGTGATGCACTATGAATCTGATTTAGGTTTCTTAAATTCATGGATCAGTGCTACTTTGATGTCAGCCAAGACAGGATTCTGCATGCTAGCAAACTTCATAAACCAAGTCAAGGCTTGGTATCTGAAAGAAGTGATTAGCTGTGCTCGTCGAACATCTATGTCTGTAATGTTCTTCGCGGTCCACACAGCTTCGCACAGAAACCAGAACTGCTCGGGGTCTTCTGACCCAGTTCCTTTAAAAACCGGTAGTTTGATGTCATCATGAAAATGGGCCATCTGGGATCTAGGGGAGGAGGAAGCATTTGAACTGGCTGGGGAAGACTGACCTACGACAGGGATACTCGGGCTAGGGTTACTTTCAGACTGCGACAGGTTCTTGGGGATAATAGGTCTTTGCTGCAGGGTTATTGGAGGGTTTCTAACAGAGGGGACCTCGGTGGACTCAGAGGCTTCAGAGCTTAAAGGGGTATACTCAGTGGAGGAGCCAAGATCTCACTTATATCTTTTGTCATTTCACGGAAAACCACTTTGCTCGTCGCAGTCCCAGTCACTTCCAATCATAGGTTAGCAATACTAGATCTAACAATCTGATTTGATAAGCAAGATTCCTTTTTCATCCCATAGTATTTTAATATTCAGACTAAATAGGTTCAAGTACTTACCCCTTGGTCCTTTGAAAAATTGTCGTTCAGCTTCGCTAAAGGAGGTACTTGTGTCGATGGCTAACTCCATCACAAATGTCTCGAGAGTTCGCGCAGTCCAAAAATCCACAGCTCGCAAGATCGCGTTGTTCACTCTTTTCAAGATTGCGATTCTTGCGGGGGTCTAGGGGGGAAACTAATATTCTTGGAAGTTCGTCCTCTTTTATGTTAACCTGGATAACCACTGATGCAAATCTATGTGTATAGAACCAAAGAAAATTTCATGAACATCAGAAAAAACGTACCTTTGCAAAAATTGTTCCGCGCTACAACGGGGATCTTTATTTTCCTGTTTTGCAAACTTGAAATAGGTCGCTTCGATCCAATCACCAATTTCTTTTACAGAGGGCCGCCAAAACATAGCCCTCGAGGTATGACATAGATCTCTCTTCAACAGATACTGAGTTCAACCGGCAATGAAACCAATTTGTTGGTCTAATTGGGCAGACCCGGGTTTCACCTTTAACTTCGCACCAACAAAAGACCCACAGTGTTGGCCCTTTCAGTAGCAGCCTGCGAACAGGCTACAGTCTCACCCAAAACAGCTATGGGGTGCCGCAGAATCAGGTTTCTGCAAGCAGAAGAGAGAATCTTACTGTACCTTTAGTCTTTAACGATTAACAATCACTTAACAGAATGCTTGTAATATCAATTATGCAGCTTCGCGATTAGATAAATAAACAGTTACTTGCACAACCCTTATCTGGGAATTCACAGTGAAGCTAGTTATTAACAGCAGTCTTACTTTAGCAGTTATTTACTTAACAGTGCATAAAATATAATAACAAATCACACAAATGAACCACAACACCAGATGTCACGTGGTTCACCCCTAGTGTAGGGGTTACGTCCACAAAACTGTGCTTTATTTAACTCTTTACAACTAAAACGACAGTTCTGATCTATGCACTTAGCTACAGATCCCTTCAGTTCTCAAGGCCATGCACTCAGTAGCAAGCCTCTGCGCACACAGCTGCAGATGTTCCTTTTCACCCACAAAACCCCTCTGCGCACACAGCTGCAGAGGTCGTCCCGCACACAGCTGGGAATTAACCTTCTAACAAAAACCCTTATACAATCTCTTATCTTCGCATTACAATAGCTTCATAAGATAATCATTCAATACCTAACCCTACTTCTTTACATAAGTGCCTATTTATACAGCGCACTGTTACAAAACCCTGGTCTTAAACCATGGGTGCCCAAAACCCTAACCCTGGATTTAACCCAAGGGTTAATTACAAAAAGGGGGTTCGAGCCACCCACGACACCCCTAAGACTATTTTAGGATGTAACTCCGCTTACACTTCCTCAAAAACTGTGGAGTTACCAAAACTAAGGACCTTTAGGGTCGGAGCCCCAACAAGAATACTTCGATATACTTGAGGTACAATTGAGTTTGGGATTCATTATAGTACATGGGGGAGACCTTTGTTGGTTGGTTTCATTGATTCAAATTGGGCCGATGATCCTTATGATCGAAATTCTACTGCTGGTTATGTTTTTAGTCTGGGATCTAGACCTATCACTTGGGCTTGTAAGAAAAAACAAGCTCTTGCTCTTTCTTCAGCAGAATCAGAATATCAACCCGCAGTTAATTCCAGTCAAGAAGCTTTATGGCTTCGACAGATCCTTTCAAAGTTTGGATTCGAGTAGCAATAGCCTACTCCACTTTGGTGCGACAATCAAAGTGCCATCAAGCTTGCCAAAGATCCAGTTCTACATCAGCGCAGCAAACACATTGAGATACACATGCACTTCATCATAAATATTGTTCATGATCGTGTTCTTGAAATGCTCTATTTCCATACAGATGATCAAGTTGCAGACATCTTCACCAAGTCTCTTACAGAAGCGAAGTTTTATAAACTTTGATCTATGTTAGGAGTTCAGGAATGGGTCCTTAAGGGGGGATGTTAGGATATTTAGACACTTAGGAGTTATTTAAGATCAACTTGTGTAATATATCGATTAGGTAAAGTGTATTTCTTTAGTATGCATTAGTATGCATCTATAATTATTCTAATCCAATGGTCACGATATGATCTAGACATAAAGTGATCCGACGGTTCAACTTCTCTTAGATCATACCTACCATTGATCCATGGCTTAACACTCGATCGGCCTATCACCTCTATTTAAAGAGCATAGAGGGTCCTTGGCTAGTTGATCAATTATTAGAAGCTCATGTAACTTTCTTTCTTTTGCATAATAAATTGCTTAAAGTAGCTATTTGGCTGGGGCCATGGACTGTTTCCCTCTTGAGGGTTTAAACCATGTGACAAACATCGGTGTGTTGATCTATGATCTATTTGTGTGAAGCAGTTGCTCAAGGTGTTCGGTCTATTGGGAGTACCCTGTGTACCCAAACAAAATGTTAGGAATTTGACTTCTTTCTGACCACTTCTTTATCTCTCCTTCGATTGTTATCGATGTTTTTTCCATTAGGAATTTTTACATGTGTTTCCTTCTCACAAGACAATATTTAAATACTATAATTTCTAGTTTAATATATGGTATCCCATTAACCATTTGTTCTGTTATAAAATATTAAGTTACACAAAAATTTAAATGAGTAAAAGCATATGCATAGGTAAAAGTTGAAGGAACTTAAGCTATTTCAGTTAATACAAATTGAGTGAGTAAAGATTATGGAATACTCTTTTAATATGTGGGAATTATGGTTGTTATGTTTTCAAGGTGCATATGTTACTTTACTCTTTCTATTTCCCATAAATCCCATTCCATCTTATTTGGCATATTTGAACTATAAACGATTTTGTTTTTTCTTGAGGGAGGGAATCAAACTTAGATCTAACTTATTTTGTAAACCCCCTTGGAAATTAAATACCAATATGATTACATTGACATATTCATTAACATAATAATCATTATCATTGTCATCGTCACCATCATCATCATCGTCGTCATCATTATCATCATCATTATCATCATCATTGTCATCTTCGTTTCCATAATCATCATCATCATCAGCGTCACCATCATCCTCATCCTTGTCATCATAATCATTGTAAATATTTGTAAGTCCTACTCCACATGGTTTATCACCCCTAGTGCTAGACATGCCCTAAACTTACCCATTAGATATCTAGTTCAATAGGGATACCCATTAACCAAAATTATTTGAGGAATCCTTTGACATAAAAATTATTAAATAAATGCACTTATTTATATGTAGGAATATAACAAAAATAAATAAAAATAAAAATAAAATAAATTTAAAACAAATAAAAATTACAAACAAATTGTAAACCAATAAAACAATATTTCGCTTATGGTGAGAACCTCAATCTGTTTCCCTTGATTGAACAATGTTTCCATTGTGGTAATAACCTCAACCCAATTCCCCGTATGGATAGTTTATGTTTCTCACTCTCAAGTAAATTCTATGAGTTATAAGCTTTAGTACTCAAGCCCGGCGATGAGGTCCCTAGCTTAAGAAACCAATGTTACTTCAATGGGTTATTGGAAAGACGTTTAATATTGAACCAAAAATAAAGATGGAGTAGTGGACTCTACAATAATCTCTCAAACTCCATTATTATTTGTAATGAGCCAATTCGAAAATTCCCAACAAAGGAAGAATTTGGCGAAAATTGTCTTGACTCCAAGGGATTCAAATGGAACACGAGGGTATTGGATTTGGTAGGTACTGATAAAGGGATTATTAGGAACATTCAATGGACTCTATAATAACTTCTTGACATTTTATAGACATCTGCAACTCTATTTTGGAACATTGCCAAAAATGGTAAAATAACTAGTAATTTGTGGTGCAATTCCCCCCAGGGTGTGAGCAGAAATGGCTATCGAACTCTTATGCGACCCTACCAAATTTTAAAATATATTATGGGGATTTTTATTATACTTCATTTATTTTCATTTGGTATGTTTAATATTTATACAACATAGATGTAAAGCTTCATATTCAGATGCATAAATACATTGATATTTTCTTCAGGGAAATGACATGTAATGGCTTAAATTTGACTCATAATTCATATATATAATGATTTAGAACATATAATAATGAATTTAGATAATTAAAATCATATTAATATCTCACTAAAAGAATATAAAATCATATCCAAGTTGTAACATACATCAGATATACAAATCCATTGAAATTGGGAAACCAACAAATGGAAACTAGCCACAACATAGCTTGGCAATGTGGAAATTTGAATATGTATTTATGATGATTTGGAATTACAAAGAGTATTGTATACATATTATAGATCCATAAATCATTCACCCATTCTTAAAAATCAACTAGACTCAATAGGGCCCAACCACAATTAACACAACTGCGCCATCATATAGAAATGTGGAAATATTGAAGTGGGGATTCAGAGAATGGGAGAAAAGATGGGTCATGAAAATTAGAATTATCCTATATGAAGTAAAATAAATCCATTAAGATAAAAATGAGATTTCAGGGTGTCCTCTCCCACATACAACTCGGATTGTAATCTCACTCTCTTGAAATTGGCTCACTAGTAGGACAAGTGAGCACTCATCATGCAATGGACAAGCTAGTGATTTCCAAAATGCCAAAGAAAAATTATAAAATGATAAAAATAAATTATAATTCATCATGACATATTTTTATAACCATCCTAAGGTCCTCCAATTTCAAATTCCCTCCCATAGGATTCCTCCAGCTCATACATGGTGTTTAGTAACCTCCATGGCACTTGTCCTTCTTCTCAACCCTTCATATTCCTCCAAATCCGAATTGATGCTAACAAACCCAAAGTGAACCCTATTAGAGGCTATTTTTATCCATGAAATGCCACATTTTCATAGGTATGCAATCAGGTCTGATTTGTCATAGAATATTCTGTCATTGTTGTAATAAAACTAAGGATTTTTTGGATTTGGCAGATTGGAAATCTAAGTCAAACTCTTGGAGAATGACTATCCATTTGTTGAATTTGCCTCCAACTATCCGTTGGTACAAAACATATTGGAAAGGATTAACATACACCACTACCATTGTAGTCCTCAGTAAGATGTAATGACACAACCTCTGAATAGCATACACAACTGCTAATGCCAACTTTTCGACATGGGAATACCTAAGTTCAGGGCCAGCTAAAGCACGACTAAGATAGTAGACGACATGCTCTTGGAGCTTATCATCCTCCTGGACTAGTACTACCCCTATGGTCAACTGGAATGAGGCCAGATACAATATAAAATCATGAGAATAATCTAGCAGACGTAGTAATGGTGCCGACAACAAATCTTTTTTTAATGCCTCGAATGCAAGTTGTGCGATTTCATCCCATACAAATGTGGTGTCCGGATTCAATAGGCGCATGAAACCTTTAGTGATCTTGGAATAATTCATAATAAAATGTCAAAGGAAGTTGGAATTCCCTTGCATGCTTTGAAGATGCCTGATGGAACGAGGAGGAGGCAGATTTAC
This sequence comes from Pseudotsuga menziesii, assembly GCA_001517045.1. NCBI lineage: Eukaryota > Viridiplantae > Streptophyta > Pinopsida > Pinales > Pinaceae > Pseudotsuga > Pseudotsuga menziesii. The sequence goes on from LPNX010421382.1 coordinate 102,864, forward strand.
TATGGCCTCAACTTTCAAAGGATCCACCTAAATACCTTTGTTAGAAACAATGAACCTGAGCAGTCTGCCTGACTCGACACAGAAAATGCATTGTGGGGATTCAAGTGAATTTTGTAGTATCTGCATCGTTCAAATATTAAACATATTTGATCTGAGTGATCGATCTTCTTATGAGAAAGTGCTAGCAGATCATCAAGGTAAGGTTCGACAATAGACTTAATGTCATGAAAGGAAAAATTCATTTCCCACTGAAAGGTAGCCCTTGCATTTTTCAATCCAAAAGGAATTTTCTTGTACTCAAATGTACCCCAAGGATAGATGAAAGTTGTTTTATGTCGGTCTTCCAATTTAATTTGAATCTAATTATATCTAGAGAAACCATCCATAAATGAAAAGACTTCACTCCCCACACAAGCATCAATGATTTGATCTATGAATGGTGTTGGGCAGTTATCCTTAGGATAGGCTTTGTTTAAATAGTTAAATTCAGTACAAACGCATATGGTCCCTTGCTTTTTGTCAATAGGAACAGGGTTGGATACCCATTCTGTCAAAGCTATCGGGTAAATGAAACTGGCTTTCAGCAGTTTTTCAACTTTAGCCTTAACGGCTGCCGCTTTACGCGGATTGAAAGATATAAGTTTTTTTCGAACTACTTTGGCATCAAGATAGGTTCATATTTCATGTTTGAATATCAATGAATCTATTCCTGGAATCTCCTCATATGACCAGGAAAACATGTTGCATAATTTCTTAAACAAGTCTGTATAGATAGCAATCTCCTCCAGAGAGTAGTTTGTACATTTTCCATGACGTTTGGGTTCACAGAGATGTTGATAGGAATAGTAACAAAAATGTTTTCCATATTCCCCTTAGCAAATATTCCCTCCCTAGGTAAGGGATTAATGGGTGTATCAGCATCACCTTCCAGTCTCATATGGAACTCTTGGTTTTCAATCCCACTTAACTCTTAAAGAAAATAGGATCTATGGTGAAGATCTTCGCAGATCTTACCTCGTTCGCACATAGCTTCTAGAATGGCTTTGTCAGATGGAAAAGCCATGTCTAAGCAATATTCAGTATATAAAGAGTTCTCTACCCAAGCAGGCTGATAGGATTCTTCCAGCTCCTCTAAGACTCTGAGAGGGACTAGAATAGGACCAACAGTGGTATGAATGAGAACTTGGTAAGCTACTTCCACTGTTGATAAGGGCACTTCAGGTTCATGACAGGAAGGAATAACCCAAGGGTCCATTCTATCAACAACCCTTGCAATATACTTCCCTACACTAGTAGAACCTAAGTAATTAATCAGAACTGGAAAATCGAATGTGCCCATCAATGATGCATACATTCCAGCCCCTAATCTCTCCGAAGCGGGTTTAACCTGATCAACCAATGGCATGGTGGAATCATTAGTTTCCATGCATCCCTTTCAAGTAAAACTGAGTTGGTCTACAGTAACCAACTTCTCTTCATGCAGAAACACTACTACTCGAACAATGACCGATGCAATAGCGGACATGGCATAAGTCCAACTTCTTCCCAAGAGTCAGTTATAATCCAATGGTGCATCAATTACCTCTACCTCAATAGACACTACCTTCCTTGCCAACTTTATTTCAAAATCTCGTAGGATACCATGTGGACGAAATGACCTTCTATCGAAAGCGATAAGTAGGGTGTTTGTTGGAACTAGCTCTAGAGATCCAAGAGCCTTCCAACAAGACAAGGACATGACACAAGTGGAAGTGCCCTCATCAACACATGCCATTCCAATGGTTTTTTCTCCATGGATGACTTCTAAAGATAAGGACACACGATATGGTATGATAATTTTGACATTAGAAAAATTAAACTTTACCATGAGGCTTGATGAATCCATACTACCTAAGGTTGCTCACTAGGCGAGACAACTCTGTAACACCTCTAAATCCCACATCGCATAAGGGGTTTGGGATAAATATTCAACTACATAGTAATTGGCTGCATCCCCAGAATTAGGATTTTGCAATGTTTTCTTAAAGACACCCTTTGGTTTCTTGGGCATAGTTTCGGCAGGTTTTTCAATTGTGAGAGGGTTAGAAGTTTCACCTATAGAATTACCCTTCTCTAGATCCTCAGTCTCATATTTCTTGTTCCTAGTCTAGAGTAATGTCTGGGATCAAACCATGTTGTTATAATTTGGGTCAGGACAATTTGGGGTACCCCCTGCTACATTTGAAGCTGAAACTGAATTATGTCCTTACGGAAAATGATCCTTCAGGACAGCTGGTTGTTGGATTTTGAACAACTTCTGAGATTGGTCCATAAGGGGACATTAATGGGTTAGGTGATCTTCCTGGCATAACTTACATGGAAATTTCACCTTCTTCTTCTCTTCCCCCCCCCCCCCCATCAGCATTGTTTGTGGGTTTTGTCTTGTTTTAGTTTCCCTCACCTTTCTTTCCCATTTTAATTTTCCCACTGGGCCGCTGATTTCCCTTTTGTGAGGATTCTATAAAAACATTTGCATTTTGGGGTGAGGGGGCATCCTTTGCTGCCTCCATCGTAGAGTGTTTGACGGAAAAATCATGGAGTTGTTTAGCCAAAGACTCCATAGTGGGATATTTCACTGAACCAGCCAGACCATCAGGATGGGGTCTAGGATTAGGTTTTTCAACACTATGGGTCGGTATTAGTGCATCAGGGATGATTTCATAAAGAATCCTAGATTGAGAATATATCAAATGTAACTATTGGGCCCTGAGGATAGCCTCTTCCTCATTAATTACTCCCGAAGTGGACATGTCCTCAGATATATATGGCAATAAGGACTTAGGGAACCATTCTAGTAAAACCTCGGGAGGGATAGTGGCCTTAATGAGCCTCTTCCTCCTTCTCCACTCTGGGATGTGATCTGAAATATGAGTGGCTTTGTCCTGTCGAAAGGTGGACAATAAGTCAATCCCAACATCATATCAGGCAGGAAGCTGGAAATGGTTAAGGAACACATTGGCTAAGTCCCAAAAACTACCAAACATAGGAGAGGGTAGTTCAATGTACCACTTTGCTACAGAACTAGTAAGAGTTATTTGGAAAAATCTAAATAGAACGGTGTCATCGTTCAGTGAGTTGGAGGAGCACCACAAGTGAAAAGTGGTGATATGAGCCCCTGGGTCTTCACCAACTTTTCCTTCAAATTTTGGGATATCCGAAGGTAGATTGGTAGGAAGAGGTGGCCAAGAGGCATCATGTCTCACCGAATCATTCATTAGCTTGTAAAAATATGGAAAATTCAAAGTTTCTAGGAAGGGAAGCTTGGGCCTAACCAGAGCATGAAAAGTACCATCTTGGGAAGTAGAAGGACTTTCCCCTGGGTTTCCAAATGTGAAGGCGGGGTTTCCCCTTGCTACTGATTGCAAAGTAGTTGGATTGATTTGGAAAGGATTCCACCCATAAGCCAGTGGGTTATGTGGTGTAGTGTATGAGGTTCAATTTGTCCCAGTTTAAATTAGAGTTTGGAAAACAAGAGTAGGTATCCCTCCGCTAAATAGAGAAAAAGGAGAGCTCGTGAAAGGAGGCGAAACTGACAGTTGGAAACCTTGACCTTAAGGGTTAGTGTTTCTGAACTATGCTCCTACATATGTAGGTGTGGGACATACATATGGGGTAGATGGGGAAATGTTCCTGCCATTCCAAGGGAAACCCTAGACAAATGAAGAGGATCCCACTGGACCACTCTGGGCAGTGTGTGGAAAAGAAGTTGAAATAGAAGGTACACTAGGGATCCTGGTGACCATCCCACCAGAAGTGACTACTACATTTGTTGAATCCAGTGGTCAGACCACTCGAATAGCTAGGGTCAAAGGAGTAGTAGGTATGTTTTCTCTATGGGAACCCATCGGGGGAGGTGGTACCCCTTCAGCCGGAGTGGCTGAGGTGGAGGTAGAAGGACGTTCTCCTGCACTAGAAATTATTCTACCCACAAGAACACCAATCACAGGTGAATTGAAAGGATGAACCTGGACAATCACTGGATGGTTTAGGTCAGTAAGAGGTGAATTAAATTTTCTCGCAAACTCATCAACCTGCAAGTATTCTATCTCTACTAGATTTGTATCAATTTGGTTTGTCCTAAGTTCTAGTTCACCCGCAAATTCACTAATTCCTACCAGTTCAAAAGAACCATTTGTGTCCAATCTCTACCTTTGAGGGGGAAGTGGAGGCTCCACTTTAGTGAGAAGAGGAAGGTTTTGCAACTTTTTTTACCTTCTAAAAGGTTGGTACTCCACAATTGAAAATTTGACTCTTCACACCCTAAGGTCAGCTAAACACAAACAAACCACAAAGAAATCACTACAAAATTTCCTAAAGCATCAACAATCACAAGGGGTATAAGTTATGATTTCCAAAAGAAAGCTGAGAGACATTTACTTGGTGTCCTTGAAGATGTTCTTAGGCACAAGCGGACGAATCACCCATCATCCTCCCACACTTTCTACAAGGGTTATCTTCCAAGCCCATCCAAGGTCAACCAAAAATAGCCTTTCGATGTACCCGTGTATGAACCCTAGATGTTTGAGAGACTATATGCTACCTCAACTATATTGAAATTATGGGGAGACAGTCGCAAGCTTGGTTCATACGCATGGGAAGGGTAGCAAAGCCCAAAACTTTGTCTAGGATAGAATTCCCAGATGAACAAAAAGTTTGGTCTATGCTTTGACAAGGAATCAGAGGGTCATCTCCTTAGTCCAAGCCTCCACGTGGCCTCTTACTTAACTCTTTTTTGAGAGGAGCTTCCCAGATACAACCAACATAGGAAAGGGTCTACTTATCGATTGGCCAACTGTGTCCGAATATAAACACTTGTAGAGAGTTTAAACTCCCTATTCCACAAGTCTAGCCTAAGATAGTTGGTCTATGGCCCTAGAAAATAAAACTTAATGATAAATTTTAAATTATATCATTTATTTTAAGGGTTGTTCTTAGTCAGAGGGTAAATGACGTGAAAGACTGTGATGTTATAGACTTGATAAGAAATGTAAAATGATGTATAAAGCAACTTCCAAATCAAAATACAACTACTTAAACCAAAATTATTTTCTTTTTGTAAATGTAAGCTAATGAAACTAAAACTAAGTGTCAGAAAACTAAGAATTTTTATAGTTTTTGAAATTTTATTTGAAAATACTGAAAAGAAAACTACTAAGTGCAACTATATGCAAAAGCATGAAATTTTTTGTCTTTCACTTTTTTCAAAATATTCAAACCCTACAATGCATCTAAATGCAAATTTTTGAGTAATTTTTAATGATCACAACATATCAAAAGCAAAATGAAGTATAGAGGACCTACAATAACCAAACTTCAACCAAACAGGAGGAAACTTTCTAAAAAACCTAAGTTGGAAAACTAATGAATAAAACCCACTAGATTTACTAAAGAACAAGTGGCTAATTGACACTACACAAAGCAGCACAAAGAATAAGGTATCTAAATCCTTGATCACTGACTCAGATACATGCCATTAAACTCATAGGACAAGTAGGAGGGCCAACTTCAAGTCACTGGATGAAAGAAGATTCAAACAAAGCAAACTCAAAGGCTTAATAACAAGCGAAAATTATGGCATACAGGACTTTGGACTTACAGAATTATGTCAACAACAAAATACCCCTAGGCAGACAAAAAATCAGCCAAGATAGGGAAAAGCAAACCCTACTAAATTTTTTTATGCAGCTACAGGATATATGTGACTGTCTGATAGAGCCACTCGCATACCATACACAACTGTCTAATAGAGAAACCCGCGTATACAAGTTGTTATACATGACTATGTATAACGAAAACCCATGTATACAACAAAAAAATTTCAAATAAAAAATATAAAAAAGGTCTCTGGACATACTATACTGCAAATCAAAGGCAAGATAAAGGAACCACACTCAGAATCAGAGCAAATACTGGTCAAGAACCTACAGGATAAACCCACAACAAGCTGGGCTCCCCAGTGGAGTCACCAGTTCTGTTGTATAGGATAAAGCACCCTTCTAACCTAGGGTCTGGGGTTACCAACTTACTACTAACTTGTAGACAATCATCTTTTTATAGGGAATGGAAAGAGAATAGGAAGAAAATATTGAGTTACCCAATTAGCGACGGTTGTTCCAAGCTTGATCTTCTCTCGCTCCACTTCTCTCCAAAGCTTCTAGGGATGTACTTCTCCCCCTGCAAAGAGAAATTCCTTCAAGTAATATCTCATGCATATATATATTAGAGGCTAGATGAAAAACATATAGATAACATAATCAAACATATTCATTAAACCAATATACATGAAATAAACTCAATACAAGATTGGAAGAATAATTCTCTTTATTAACAAGCGGTGAATAAGATAAAAGTACAACCCAGATTCTAACACAACGAATCCTCTGCAACCAAAGGAATCTGAGTTTTTCTGCTCCAAGACTTTGAAGATATACCACCAGCATAACTTTTCTCTCCAAAATTCATTCATTATCCCCCACCCCAATGCCTCTATTTATACTTTGGGAATTAGAGTGGTTTCGAAGGTTGGGATGGTTGAGATAGTTGGGATAGTTATGGATTTGGCCCCAACTAATCTCATATACTCTCAATTTATATTTTTTAATGTCGAATTAAGGTATACATGGGTATTAATATAAGAAAATCGCGTATGACACATGAGTTTCTCAAAGGAAACTCATGTATGCAAGTATACATAGGTTGCAATGCAAATAATCGCATATGATACACAAGTTGCAATGCATATAATCACGTATGCAAGCCAAAACTCATAATAAAAATATACAATGCTGGTTTGAGGATAATGCATCAAAGGTCATGCCCATCTATAGTGTTTTGGTCACTTCAATCCAAATTGTCCTTTTGTGTACCAACATGAGGAATGTCGGTACTCGGACGGATAAGTGCCATTTTGGCTGATAACATAAGGGTTCTTTAGCTTGATCCCACAAAAATACCAAGTCAAATTCACTAAAATTCCTCGAATAGGTAGACTTATCATATTGGACCTTAACGCAATTCTTGTTCACCTCTAGAGCCACTAAGGAATTTCGACACTACTCATTAAGCTTTTCTAAGTGGACCAAACACTCTTCCAATGCAAAAGTGTCTGGTAAAAGCTCCACAACTAGCTTCAGAGAAGGGATTTTACATTCAACCGGTAATACTGACTCCAGCCCATGCACAAGCTAATAGGGGAAAAAAATGCTGGAAGTATTAACTGCGGTTCTATAGGCCCACAAAGCAGGATACAACATGATATGCCAATTATTCTTGCTTTGTGTGATGGTTCATTGGAGAATAGACTTAAGTGACTTGTTCACTACTTCAACCTGTCCATTTTCTTGAGGTAACAAGAAGAGGATTGCTCTTGTTTATATCGTAACTTGGAAGCCAACTCTTCCATCATTTTGTTTTGAAAGTGCCTACCATGGTCATTGAAAAGCTCTTTCAGAGTGCCAAACCGGGTGATAATCTATTTAAAAACAAAATGCGCAGCTGTCTCACTGTCAGATTTAACGATGGGTGCAACCTCTACCCATTTCATGAAGTAATCGACAGCCACAATAATATGATGATGCCCCCAGCCAAAGCTGGGTTGCAATCCATAAAATCAAGCCCCCACTTGGTGAAGGGACCGACTGTGATAATAGGATGCAACAGGGCCAAACGCGAGTGCATATTACATGCAAACACCGGTAAGGGTGGCACTTCTTGACCACATTAACATAATATTTGAAGAGATAGACGACTAAAAATATCCCTCTCTCAATATTTTTTGGGCTGTAGAAAGCCTAGATAAATTACCACCACACGCCCCTCTGTGGAAATCATTAAGCACAACCTCATCCTCATCATGGGTTAAACAATGACGTAAAATGGAATCTACCCCATGGAGGTACAAAGTGTTATCCACTATGAGGTAGTTCTTAGCTACATGACGTAATCATCACCGCTCATCCTGTGAGAGGTGAGTAGGGACCTTCAATGTTTGAAAATACATGATAATATCCCCGTACCAAGGGTCCATAGTTGAGATGAGGAATATATGGTCATCGAAAAAAGAATCCTCATAAACCTCCTCTTCCTCCAAATTTGGAAAATATGATATGAGCTCTACAAATATTAACGATTTCTTCAATTTCATCGAAATGAATTCGAGATCCAACTCTTGCAAAATCACAATCCATTTATTATATTTTCCCCCAATCATCCTTCTAGTGAGGATAAATTGAAATGGATTGATATGAGCTACGACCAAATTTTGGTGAAGGAGAATGTAATGTCTCAAACGTTGACCCGCATGAACGGTTTCTAAGGATAGGTTCTCCACATGGGAATAGTGAAGTTCTGCATCAATAAGGTTTCGGCTCAAATATTATATGACATGCTCATGGAGCTCCTCATCCTCTTGAACCAAAACCATACCAACCGTCTCCTGAGATGCGACTACATAAATAAAGAAGTCACAGATATAGTCTGGTGAACTAAGCACTAGGGTCATTGCTAAGGCTCACTTAAGATCATCGAAAGAATCCTGGGCTTGCTCATCCCAGTAGAAATGGGTGTCCTTCTTCAACAGATGCATATAGACTTTAGTCAAGTTGGAAAAATTAACCATGAAACTTCACAAGAAGTTCTCCATACCTTGTAAACATTGAAGGTATTGAATATTACGTGGGGGAGACAATTGAAGTATTTCCTCAACCTTCAAGGGATCAACTCTAATATCATCCTTGGATATGATGAATCCTATTAAATGACCAATAGTCAAGCAAAAGATGTAGTTATGAGGATTTAAACAAACTTGATAATGATGGGATCTTTCGAACACTAAGCTCAAATGATATGGATGACACACTCTCAAAAGAGAGTGAGTAGTGAGATCATCCAAATATAATTCGATAATCATTTTAAGATTGTGAAAGATTAAGGTCATGGCCCGCTGAAATGTAGCTTTGATGTTTTTAAGGCCTAAGGGAATCTTTCAATATGCAAAAGTACCCCAAGGACAAATAAATGTGGTCTTGTGTTGATCCTCAAGCTTAATTTGAATCTAATTGTATCTAGAAAAGCTGTCCATAAAAGAAAATACCTCACTTCCCACACACACATCCAAAATTTGGTCAATAAATGGTGTGGGGAAATTATCCTTAGGACAGGATCGATTTAAGTCACGAAAATCAATGCATATTCAGATCACTCCCTGATTCTTATCCACCAAAATGGGATTTGAAACCCACTCTATCAAGGGAACATAATAGATAAAACCAGCTTTAAGCAGTTTCTCTATCTCAACTTTAATGGTAGGTGCTTTTCTAGGATTTACAACATGCAAACATTGTCGAACCAGTTTTTCATCCGTATAGGTCTTGATTTCATGTTCGATAATACGAGGGTATATACCTGGCATTTCTTCCTATGACCAAGAAAAAATGTCATGAAACTCTTTAAAAATATCGGTATACTCTTTGATCTCATCGGGGTAACAACCCGCCCCAATGTAGACATTCTCAACCTTAGTAGGATCATGAGAAATATTGATAGGAATCGTTGGTGACAAGTTAGCCATGTTCCCATCATCCTTCTGACTAGGAGAGCTTAATGGGATCACGAGGCTACCAATTTTCTCGCTAAGAATATCCCTAAAGTCATCACACTCCAAACGATCGAGCTTAGGAACGAAATACGATCAATGATGCAACTCTTCCAAAGGTTTCTCAACCCCATACATGGCCTCAAGAACAACTTCATCTAATGGAAAAAATTCATCAAGGTAGTCATGAGAGTGAGATGAATCTACTTCCCATGCAGGGAGAACATAAGGGTCCTCCTCCTCCGTCCGAGAAGAGGAAGGACTAGGCTCTACAACATGATCAAGATTTGCTTGGTACACCACCATTGTTGTAGGAAACAACACGTATGTCTCGACAGGCACACTCGAAGTACTCAGTGAAGGAAGAATCCAAGGATCTTCCATATGGGTAGTGCAAAAATATACCGAATTCGATGAGGATGAATCCCCATCAAAACTAGACCCAATCATAAGAATGGGTGAAAAACAACTAAAGGTTCCCCTAATAGAAGGATACATACCCACACCCACATTCTCAGTTGCCGGCTGAGAATGATCTATAATCGGGATAGAGGCTATCGATGATGCATTAACACTTGGATTATGGAATGACTTTTAATCAATCGTAACAACATTCCCATTAAACAGAAAGCATACCACTCGAAATATGGAAGAAGCTACTGCTTGCATATTATACATCCAATTCCTACCCAGCAAAATATTTTATTCAAGGGGCGCATCAACCACCTCGACCTCAATCGCAACGGTCTTACCTCCCAATTGGACCTCTAGAGAAGGAAGTATACCATGCGGTCGAAACAATATACCATCAAAATTCATCACCATGTTGGAATATTCAGACAACGTGCGAGAACCTAAGCCCTTCCAACAAGACAAAGACATCATGAAAGAAGCAGCGCCTTCATCAAAGACAGTACGCATGATGGTGTTGTTGAGACACTCTACATGAATCAAAAGAGACACATAGTAAGGAAAACGACGCTATGCTCCCATGGTTTCAAATTTGATAATGGAAGAAGAGCTATCGTCACTAACCCCAAGAGAAGACAACAAGGCTTTCCTTTGTGGAGGACAAGTCTGAAGCTCTTCTAATGCAGACATCGCATAAGGAGTTTGTCCCAAATCCTTGAAAACTAAATATTTTTGGGCAGCTCGGGAATTAGTATTGTGCCCCGAATGCTTTAAGACTCCCTTAGGAATGTGAGGTGTAGCTTTAGGTTTATCTATAGGCTTTTCAATTTGCAAAGGGCTCTCACGTGGGGAAGGTTTTTTCCCAAGTTCTAGATGTGATGAACCATAATATTTCACATGAGTCACAACTTTGGTAGCTCTCACCATATGGATGCAACCATGACCACTAGTGGCCTTCGACGGGTTTTGAGTTCCACCCAATACACAACCAGGATCAACGGTCCTCGAGTTCATATTTTGATTATTGGTTAAGGGATTAGTAAACACATCTTGGCCATGTGCTACGAACTTCAAGGAATCCTCCATATGAGGGCACAAGTGAGTGAGGTGATCGTCCTTACACAAATTATAAGGAAAATTCACCTTACGTTTAGGCTTCTTGTCCCCCCCAACATTATTATTGTTCTTCTCATTATTATTAGCATTTCATTTTTATTCCCACCCTTACAATTATTTTTTCATTTTTTCTTATTCCTTCCATGTTGTTGGTTTCCTTTCGGGTTTGATGATTGCATGGAGAGTACACTCACTAATTTGGTAGGTTGAGACAAAGCCGTAGCTTGTCCCGACGCAGGCTGGTTAATCGATAGATGGCTCACTTGTTTCGTAACCAAGTCCACAGGTTTGGTACTTGTAGAGGCAACAATACCATCGATATGTGGCCCAATTTTGATCTTGGGGTCGAAATTGGATCTTGGAGCATTTGGAATAATCTCATACAAAAGTCCGAATTAAGCATAGATCAAATCCAAATATTGAGCCCTAAATATATCTTGTTCCTCATTTTGAACTACAAATGTAGAAAAATCCTTCGCGATGTAAGGTAACAATGAATTGAGGAACCACTCAAGAAGAAACTCTGATGGTATAAAGGATTTAATTAATCATTTATGTCTATGCCACTGTTGGTCGGTACTGGGCAGACCCGTGTTTACTTTAATGTACCAAAAAAACCCCTAGCTCACTGGCCCTTTCAGCGACAGACCGTAGAACAGCCTGAAGTCTCACCCGAAGTGATCTTGGATGGGTTGGCTGAAGACTCAAGTGTCCTCAACTGGGTTCTGTAGCATCCTAGTGGTTCTTGTCTCTTCTTATCCTGCGGAACCTCTCTGCGAGGGGATTTTTCTCTCCTCCTAGCTGACTCTTGTAGAGGACTGGCTCTTAGCGCACCGCAGCTTCCAGGATGATGTGCAAACTATCTCCTCAACTCAACTCTTATCTTGCGATACCTCACACCATAGCTTCTACGACAATGAGATATTTCCCTTCTATGTTGCGATATCTCCTATAGTAAGGCTTAATATGATTCTCAAGGTCAAAAGGCTTCCTCTCTTAGTATAATAGTTAAGTTAAACAGCCTCACTTAGACTCCTACAGTCTAATATGCTTAACGTCAACTATACTCAACTTGCTGGACTAAATATGCAGGAACCACTTAACACCATAACTATAACTATCGTGAATCAAGCACTGATGACTCATATGCATAATAATTAACATATTCAACTCGCAGTAACCATCTAATCTACTGTAACTGACAGATAGCATGCATACATTCATTAACTGTTAAGCAAAGTTCATGTAATGAATAACAGATAGCAAATAAGTAAACACAATCACACGAACAGTCGCACAACACACTTATTTTACGTGGTTCACCTCCAGGGGGGGGAATCTACGTCCATGGGAACTGGTTTTTATATTATATCTTGAGAGAGTAAACACTGTTCCGCTGCAACCTATTATGTAGCTTGAGATCTTCTGGGAAACTTCGCGCACACAGCTGGAAGCCCTTCTCTCCTAGATCTCTTCTCCTTCTATATTGCCTTCATAGAATATACTATTCCTCTCTCTCTCTCTCTCAATCCCTATGGATTGTTACATTCATACTCTAGGAGCCAGCTACTGGTTACAGTAAGATAATTACAGACTGAATAACAGAACCAGAGCTCGACTCTTCCTTAATGTCTAACTGACTATGAGCTAACAGACCAATTGACTAGCTAATTGTCTATCTGAATGTCTTGCTAGCTAAATGTCTGAATAGATAACTTTTTATAATACAAGATACATGCTTTTATAAGCAACCCAAAGGTATCGCCATTACAAAACTGTGGGCCTTTCCCAATAGTAACCCAAAACCCTAATTGTGAAAGTCAGCCTATCTGTACTTTGAGCTGCCGCTTTTCGTCACACCACAGCTTTCTATAGTCTTCCACGCTTCCCGGCGCTGATCGTGGATATGGGCGCCGATTCCTCGGTTTCTCCCCTTCTACCCTTTGTCTTCAATACCTCATCCTGTTGATCCTTTTCCATTTATGAGGGTAGCTGATCCCTCCTGTCTTCGTCGCTGCCTTAAGTGCAGTGGTTGAGCTCTCTCTTCTCTGTCGCTGCCTTAAGTGCAGTGGTTGAGCTCTCTCTTCTCTGTCGCTGCCTTAAGTGCAGTGGTTGAGCTCTCTCTTCTCATCCGCTTCACATACTGTTCTCTTTGAATTTCTTGTCTTGATATAGCAGCTTTTCCTGTAGCTACGGGGCCCTGCTCCAACAACCACTCTTGAATATGATCCGAAATGTGTGTGGCTTTGTCTTGGAGGAAGGTCGACAAGAGTTTGGTACCAACGTAATAATGTATGGGTAGCTGGAAATGATTAAGGAAAGTCATGGAAAGGTCATCAAATGTAGTATAATCCCCCCCCGGTAACTCTATATACCATTTCACGACAGGACCCATGAGGGTGTGTTGAAATAGCCTGAAACAGATGGAATCGTCATGTAAGGATTTGGAAGAGCACCAAAGGTGGAAATGGTGACATGATCACTTGGATATTCACCAGCCTTACCTTTGAACTTGGATATGTCTGAAGGTTGTTTGGTAGGGACTACTAGCCATGCCAGATTATGAGACACAGGATTATTCATCAATCTTGAGAAGTCAGGTAAGTTCAATGTCACAAGGAAAGGGATCCTAGGCTGAGCCGGTCGATGCCACGCTGCCTGGTAGTGTTGATTCATGTAATTTTGATTGCTATAAATACCATGGCATTGGACATAATAAAATCCTCCCATTCGACCCATGAAGGGCTGCATGCAAGCATTGTGATGTGTAATACCTTGATTATGAGGTGCTACAAATCCATAATTAGAAGAACAAGTGGGTTTTTGATACCCGTACCCATACGGTTGATAGTTTTGTCCATACTATGGTCCATAAGAATGTCCATGGGAAGCTCCATAAGGTGTTCCATGGGATGTTCCATGAGTGGTCCATAGTTAGGTATATGGGGAGCTCCATGAGATGGAACATGAGACGATCCAGAAAAAGGTACATGACCTACTGACACAACAAGAGGCACTCAACTCTGTGATACTACCGTGTTAGCAGTCACAGAACGAACATGGCTAGTAGCAATATTCCGTCCCCAAGGCCCATGTGAGTTAGGGGGAGGATGTGTCCTTAAGAAATAATTTGGAGGAACGGGGTTCAAAGATGATGGGACACGTGAAGGAATGTAAGTGGTGTTCCCAATGTTCACACATCTCAGTTCTCGTATCTGAATAGGGTTACTAACACTAGGCCTAGGATGAGCATGTGAAGATGCCTCCACCACAGGGATGGAAGGTGCAATGTGACTAGATCCCCCAAACCTATCCGCATGGAAAGGAATGGGATTTCCCCCAGGAATAGTGCCAGGGTCAACTTTTGAATCGGCATGATATGTTGGATCAGGCTCATGGATATCGGCCATGCCATATCCAACATTACTAGTGCTTTTGGGTGCATAGTGAGTCTCATCACCCGTAAACCAATACCGATGACATGTGAATGAGGGATCATAAGAATACCATGAAGTATTTTCATGTGGTGGATCATATGTGCTAGTAGGATCTTCCTCCCCAACCTCGTGAGGTGGAGAGGACATCTCTGGAATATCATCCTCATGATATCTCATGGTGTGTGAATCAAAGTGAGAAGTAGTCCACCTGGACTGTCTAGTTTCCTCTCCTAAAGGAGGAGGAGATGTGGAAGGTATAAGTCCTACTAAACGAAAAGAATGATGAGGTACTACACCCAAATCCACAATGACTCAAAAAATAAAAGACTCAATCTAATTACGCGAACCCTAGGAAAACTAGCGTGCACACAACATACACCTAAAAATGTAAATCCAAATCACAATCAAACCAAGGGTAGGATATGTGAGCTCCCAAATGAAGCAGGTATGTATCTCCTAGGAGAGGCTTGAGACTCCCATACTCAACAAGTGGAGTTTCGTAACCAATTATAGTGGCCCTCATCTTCAACTCATATAGTGACTCTGCTATCTGATCCCTACCTGGCCAAGACACCTACAGGATAACCTTTACAAATACGCCCTCGATAACCTAGGTAAGGCAACTAAGGTCACCTCAATATAATAAATGCTCAGGAGGACAGTTGTAGGAAGGATTGACCGTATGGGTAGGGTAACAAAGACCAAATTCTAAAATCACAAATGGTACCCTAGCGGTGCACCAGCGAATACCGCAAAGGCCCCTAGATACTAATACAATCCTGGAAATATCTCCAGTGCTAATCAATCACAATTAGGGGTAATCCCAATCATAATTTCTCACACTTCCTTGAGCTTAACTCCCTTGTGAGAGGAGGATCCTGAGAAACACTAATTATACCAAGTATTTCACACTCTCACCTTGACATAAACCTAATTGTTTTGTTTAGTGGTCTTGGAGAATTAACTTACAATGAACTATTACAAGACCCTAAAACCTAATCTTGTTGATGCACCCTAGAATAGAAAAGACTGTAATTCATTTTATTATGCATTGATTTTAATTGGTTTTATTATTGAAAGGGTAAATGGACGTGCAACTAATGAAGTTATGACGCAACAAGAAGTAAAATGCACACCTAACAATCAATGCAAATGCACTGTGTCGAATAAAAAATAGGGTATGCTACTACGTGAAGTGAAATTTTTTTCCTTAAAATGTATATGCAATCATTCCTATATGAAAATATGACTAAGATTCACCAAGCAACCCTAATGCAAGTACCATGTTAATGCAAAATGAAAATAATGCATAACTATGCAAAAAGAAAAATGTTTTTGTATTTTTGAATTAAATGAGATAAAAAAGAAAAAAATATGACTCTACAACCCTCAAACTCTACGACATATTACAAAAATCATCCAAGCAAAGCAGCAAGGTAAAAGAGACCTAATGCACTAATCTCAAAACAAAAAGTAGAAAATGAAATGACAAGAAGATTTTCAAAAATCAAACTAAAAGAAGTCTCTGTTCAGAAACAGGTGTGTATACAGACTCCAGAAGCATCCAAGAAGACTCAGTAACCATCCAAAATCACCCAGCAACACTTAATATTTCCAATAAAGAAAAAAATTAGGGAATACGCGACTGTTCTCAGTAAACCTACGTACATACGCGACTATTCCAGGAAAACCTGTGTCTACACGTGACTGTGAAAGAGAAACCCGCGTACATGAAGAAAAAGAGAGAAAAATAAGGAAAATAGACAAGCTAAGACAAAATTTACTCATATAGGACACTACTAAGCAAACATGCCCCCAGACCCAACACAGAAATAGAGAAATCAGAGAAATTCAAGCACATTGAATGCCGAAAAACCCCTAAAGAAAAAAAAATAGGAACCTCCCGAGTATGGTCGCCAATTATATTATGGAATGAAACTTCCTATGGCTTGGGGTGTACCACAATAGATAGAGAAACTACAGAAATCAATCCCTTCCCAATATGTAATATAAACAAAGAATCTAACACTAAAGGATCTCAAATCATACCTTATTTCAGACGGTTGAAGTAGATCCCCGTTGAGCTTTTTCCAATCTTGCTTGTGTTAGCAATTTGCTCTCAACAACAGCAAACAAGACAAGCATGCTATATAATATGGTGTTATATCTACTCTAGCATATATACTAAATAATGTATAATAAATTAAACACATCCATGGATTCAATATTCATTTAAATGCACATTATTGGACAGGAAAATATATTTCTATTAATAAAATCAGAGATTACACAAGTGGTAACATCTGTGGGCACATCTGCGAACCAGAGAAACTGAGTCCTCCACCTAGGCCTCCAATGCGTCAATCCTCCATCTCTTGATAGCAATCTCACAAGCAAAGGTAAGATTGCGAAGAGCACAAATTTCTCTAAGGAACAAAGGGATGCAAACTCAAGTATAAAAAAGCTACAGCAACAATGGACTCTAGTTTTCTTGCTCTTCATTTCCCTTCCTTCAATGTATCCAAGGGATTCCTTATATAGTACTCCAAAGGGGTAATGGAGGGTCAAATCCAAGCAATTTCAAGGCATATGGAAGGCCAAGAGACAATTGGTTTAGACACACATCAAGGAAAACTCCAAAAATATTTGGACTTATGCACACATCTTGATGTACACAGATTTAAGGTCAATATCCACATATATATGAGAGAAAGGGATTAAAAGTTGCATATAGTAAATAATAGGTGTTTTTAGGGATTATCTTGGAAGCATCAAAGGTACAATATTCTTCCATGTGATCCAAAGAGTGTGCAGAGGGACATGGAAGGCCATAAATGTGTGATCAACCATGTGTAGTAAAATCATCTGTAACACTAAAATTGTCCTGAAATTCCTTCACCATCTGTTGCATTGTAGCAACTTCCATTTTTACCTCTTCTTCCTGTGTGGCCAACTTCTCCACTCGGTCAAAACTGATATGCTTTGACGGGCCTTCCTCTATTGATTATGCAACGGTTTGAAGTTTCTGCTGCACTGGATGTGAACTGCGCTGCTTTCGACTATTGCGCTTCCACTTCCTCCTCCCTAGTCTGCTCTTGGTCATGGAGAGCTTGTAATTCCTGCTGTAGTTTTTTTATCTTAGCCATATTGGTAACCTTCTCTTTAAATGACGGCTTGTTCATCTCTTCCTTTTCTACAATGATTTTCTTCTCAACTTTCCGTACATTTTCCCTTATCTTTTCTGCAGTCGCATATTCCATAAGTGCTTCCCATAACATGGAAACAACTTCAACTACCTTTGTGCAGAGTGTCTTTCCTTCACTTATCCTTCAAGTAGCCTCAGACACTGCTCTTCTTCGCTCTTCAAGCACCTCAGGAGGTGTTCTCGGTACCTTCCTAGCCTAAAGCTCCTCGACCTGCTTCTTCAGCTCTGCTATAATCTGCAACAGCCGGGAAACCTTAGCAGCTGAATATTCATCTTCTTGGCCCTCTTTTGGTTGGAAGTCTATGACCGCGCCCTTAATAACTTCTGATAGTGCAATGTGGCTGTGTTTACATGCCTCAATTTCTTTCTCTTTCTCTTTTAGGATGGCCTTGCGCTACTTTTCCTTCCTTTTCTATTTTCTTTCCTGATAGAAAAACACATTCTCCTATACCTGTATTTCTGTCATAGTTGCCTGTTGTATCTCATGGACTTATCCAAATGAAAGCTTGGAGAAGTCAATCTGCAATGTGGAAAAAACCTTGACCACATCATCAAATGGACCTATTCCCATCCCTATCTCCATTGTGCACTTGTGGATTTGTACTTTAATTAGAGGCACTAGCTCTAGCATTAGAAGTAGAACACTGGGATCCATGCCATATGTCTCAGTTTCAAAAGTAGTTTTGACATCGTTAATGGCATCTATAAGATTATTCAGGTGCTCAAAAACTTGACCAGCCAAGTTTAATTGGTGTGTGTTTAACACCTCAAGGATTTTCTTGGTAACTTCATCTATAATTACTGCTACCTCTTGAACATCATCCTCTATCAATGTGTTTGTGTTGAACACTCTATTGGCTTTTCTTTTCTCGTGCAGTGGCCCGTACTGTTGCTGCTGATCTTTTTGATGATTGCGGGTCTCCTCATCAATAGGCATATTCTCTTTATCGCTTTGGTGGGAGAGACCATCACCGATGTTATCATTGTTGTCTTGATCGTCACCTCCATTGTTTCTTTGACCATCTCCTTGGCAAATTTGAGCATCACCGCCTGCGTCAGCGTTTCCACCTTGGTTAGCTGATCGGTCTTCTTGGTTTTTCTCTTCAGGAACTGGCTCTGCCAATGGACTGCGCTAATCCTTGGGCCACTCCATGACAATGGAATCCACATCATCATCAATGATCATGAACCCTACCTAGCGTGTTTGTTTTCCCGCGTTCCTTGGTTCCAAGATCATATTATGTGCACCTGCTTGGAAATTTATGCAGGAGACATACATGTCCACCATCGCAGCATGGACTTGGTGGTATCACCTGATAACATCATGTAGAAAAAACTTGATGTTACTATCCTTTTGTAATATCTTATTTTTCTTATCCTCCCACAGGTTCTGGTACTTTGTGCCATGGAAAGGTAGTGGGACATGCATTTGTATATAATCTGGTGGGTTGGCCCACAAGGTGAACAAGATGAAGATGAGCATCCAGGAGTAGTGAAATTTTTAATTGAGGTCGTCAAAGGCCAGTGTTGTGTCATTTATTATTTCGTTCAACAAGAACTACGACATGTTTAAAGTCACACCTTGTGTGCATTTCTCTGCAATCTCTACCGCTGTAGTGGTGCATTCATTTTTCCACATCCTGTGCAACATCTTGCACTACAAGATCCTTGTGGTGAACGTCACAGTGGTATCTTTGATGAGGGGAATCAAGAATCCCCTACCCACGTGGTGAATATTATACTTCGTTTTCATCTTAGTGGTATCCCTGCCCTGGCGCAAACACAACGCGGGGTCTTCGCCTGACTTCGGTAGTCCTATGATTGACGATATAAGTGCGATGTCAATAGGGTATGGTTAATTGAGGCATAGCCACCCTTTGTAGAAACAAGCCAAAGTTTATTTCACATATGTGTTGGACTGCAGGCTGTGGCCAAAATGGGGCATGAATAACAAGTTCATCAATCTTGCCTAGTCGATGCCAGCAGCCCACTTCATTAGCTAAGAACCTCAAGCCCAGTTAGCTTAGTTTGAATCATGACTATGGAGTTTGTTCTTTCCAAACCCTCCTGTCGTTGACTGTCAAAATCCTTTAAATTGAACTTGGTGAGATTTGGCATTATGTCCATGAGCAGGGGTATGCACTCAGGGATTCAAGGTGCTCTTAAAAATGTATTAGATTTCATGGTAAGCTTCACTGTCTTCGCATCGAATCTCCTTAGTCTGACATAATGGGGGGATTTTTCATCTCGCTCCTTAGTGCTTGAGTCTTTGTGAGGTGGGGATTCCTCATCCATCATCTCTTCCTTAAGGACATCCTCCTGCATGGGTGCTTTCCCAGCATCGTCCACAATGGCCTTACATTTCTTGGACAGAGGTGGACCAGATGGATCTCCAACCGCCCACTCCCTAGCCTATCTCAGCTCCATGATAGGTCATGTAGGTGCAGTGGGTGGGATCTGAATAGGGTTCGACACAGGGCATTAACCAGGGGGTTGAACAAGGGCCACACTAGGGGGTCGAACATGGTCTAGACGAGGAACAAGCTTCTTTCTTGTTCATGCCATCAGTTCAAGTTGTGGTTCTCTCTCTGGTTGTTGTACTTCGGGTGATTGAATATATTCCTCAATTGGACAGCCCAAATTGATAGTCACGTCGGATAGCTCACTTGCATTGTATATTTATATTACCATGGGTGTTGGATCTCACTCTATGACAGGATTTGGCTCTGTAAACTCTTAGATCTGGTTCTCTTGGCTCTCTCTGCGTATGTAAAGGAATGTTTGATGTCGAATCCTTCTATCGAGGAATCTTGCATTCATCATATAATGGGAGGTCAAGGTATAATCGGTCACATGGGATTCTAGGCCAACACGTTTCTTTATTTACTTAGCAACTTGAGTACTACACTGTACCTGCCATAACAATTATGGAAGTTATGTCCAGGACAACTGATGGGACCAAAAAGTACGTCATCATTCTCCTCATATCTTGTCAAATTAATGACGCTTAGCTGTCATAACTGCCTCAATATTCGTCGTATACTTTCACTTTAATGTTGGCAATCTTGTCATTTCCTCCATTTCCCAGCACTTTCCAAATTTTCTTGCATTGTGCGCTTTTTCCTGTGCTTCCAGCTGGTTCCACCGTAGATGTGTGACAAAACAGTTTATGTCTTTTCGCCTTTTCCTATTTTTTTTCATGTGCAATGTGATTTAAACTAGGGATGTTATGACCATCACAGTATGGTTTGAAGAGACTATCGCTCACCATACCCATGACATATTTACCATCCATTTTCTGTAATTTTACTGCGCCAGCATTAGTGTATGCATGATCATGTATGGTCCTAGACAATGTGTTTTCAACTTGCTTGGATGTTTGAAAAATTTGATGTCATACAGCAGCATGAGTCCTTTGAATTTGAATGGTTTGATCCAAATATGGTGATCATTCCAGGATTTCTGTCATTGGTTCTCAACTATCTGATGAAATCCTATGACAAAGTATTCCTCTTCCATATGAATGAGATGTGTCAACCTCTGTTCTACAACATCCTCATTGTTCATCTCTGTCAGTGCATAAATCCACAGGATCGACACAATGTACTCCATTGGCATGACAACTCCCTTTCCATATACTTCTCTGAATGGGGTGTGCCCTGTCAGTTTCATGCAAGTTCTACGATATGACCATAGCACAGCTAATACTTTCTGATTCCAGTGATCTCAGCACACATTGCATACCTTGGTCAATGCATTCTCCAGAATCTTATTGAAATCTTCAACCTTTCCATTCACCTAAGGATAATAGGGTGTCATCTTCTTATGCTGGATCTGAAACTATGTAGTTCAGCAATAATTTTGTTAATAAAATGTGTACCTTGGTCACTTAGTAGTAGTTTTGGACAGCCAAATATAGTGACTACATTTTCAAACAAAAACTTTGTCGCAGTCGTAGCGGTACAATCTTCAACAGGCGCAACTTCATCCCATCTGGTTAAATAGTCTATCACGGTGATAATGTATGGCACACCATTTCTGTTTCCTAGTGGACTGATTAGTCCAACCAAATCAACCTCCCACTTTTCAAATGATTGAATGGTTATCTGCGGTGCAAGCGACATCTCGTCGTGGCGCAATGGTTTTCCTATTCTCTGGTAGATATCACAGCGCCTACAGAATATTTTAGTATAGATGTGTATGGTTGGCCACCATAATCCTTCCTGCAATATCTTGCACAAAGTTTCCTTTCCTCGTGTAGTGTCCTTCTGCGACACCAGCATGTGCTTCAGTCATTAACCAAGGTCGTTCATAATAAAAAACACAGTGGTGCATTATTTAATCCACGCACAACTTATACAAATGTATCGTAATTAATTTATAATTGGTAGCTTTAATAGCCAAATGTTTATTCTGATTAGTTGGAATTCCTTCAAATGCATATCCTGTGCTAAAAAAGTGAATGATTGTGTTAAACTCATGGTTCTGATCATCCATCATGTGGATCGCAAATAGTTGCGTGTCAGGAAAATTATCTTTTAGGCTAGTTGGCTCTTCACCACTTTCTATCCTTGATAGGTGGTATGGCCCGATATTTAGTCGACTAGGTTTGCCAATGACCTCAACATAAAATTCTTGAAAGAGGAGAAGCCATATATAGATATTCCCCCCCAACAATGGCTTGTTGACTAGGTATTTCAGCGTTGAATGATCAGTGTACATCTGAGAATGACCACCCAACAAATAGTCTCTAAAATTTTGAATTGCATAGACCATGGCGAGGCCTTCCCTTTCCCTCATCATGTAGTTCTTTTCTAATTTTGATAGTTTTCTTCTTCCAAATGCAATAGGGTGGTCTAGTGCCCTCTCTTGGTTGCGTCAAGACTATGCTGAGCGTGACAGACAATGTGTTGACATGAACATGGAACTCCTTCTTCCAGTCAAGGAACACAAGTATTGGCAAAGTGGCCATCTTGTTCTTTAATTTGTCCCATATTTCCTGGAAAACTGGCATCCATTGAAACTTTGCATCCTTTTTTAGCAATTTCTCCATAGATGTGTTGATCTCTACTCATCCTTTGATGAAATTTTAGTAGTAGCCCATGTGTCCTAGCATTGATCTTAGTTACATATTTACAAGATCAAACTGTTAATTTAAATCTACTTCAAAATAGTTAATTCAAAATACAAGGAGCAAAGCAAAAATATTAACAAATGTTCTATAGAAATATATTATATACAGTGATTACAAGAAATAATCTGAATGTAATACATATAAAAAAATCTGATTTAGCGAGAATTTTAGAATGATATAATTGACAGAAAATAAAATCCATTCTAACTCTAATCGCGATCAAGAGCAAGAGAATTTTGTTGATAGAACTACTGCATGAGTACCCTTGAGAATATTAAAAGAAATTCAAACATTCACAACACCATACAGTAATCTTTACATATCATATAATTTGTAATATCAATCATCACTTCACGACATGATATATCAACAAAACCGAAACATTAAAAAGTCAATAATGACACAAAAATATTTGCAAAAATTCTTTAAAGAATGTTATGACAAATACTGATAATATAGAAAATGGATAACAATACCAATAGACATCATAAACCATATGTAAAGTATTAAAACTATAAACATAGATTAAGCATCATTAGTTCAACATACTGTAACTGCTGACATGAAAATATCTCGAGTCACAGGTAGATTAAACAGTAGTCTCGTTCTTCCACTTCCCCAACTATCGACCCCCTGGAAGCAGTGTTTGATGAGCTTTCAAGAGATAAATCTCTTAAGCTTTGGCAACATACAATCTGCTTCCCCAGCTCCAGCTCTTGATTTGCTCTTCCAACATTGAGGAAGAAGTTCTTCAATACTGTTGAGCATTTACAGAATAACTCAGGAAACAATGTTTTGATCTGAGAGAGAAATCTCTCAGTCCAGTCCTCTCCTCTACAATCAAATTCTTCTCTGCTTAAATAAAACATGATAAGAAGAAATCAAAACAAATTAATCTCTGCACAGGTGAATTTCTGGAAACAACCATCTCTTTGCCAACCGCAACTGCAAAAATCGCGTTCAGAGAACCCTAAAAATCTCCCAAAATTCATCATTTTCTGGCGAATCCCCCTAAGATTATCTAAATGGATCCGTTCTAAGAAAAACCCATGTGGCATATTTTTAAGATCTTCCTCCATTTGTTCACAACGTGGCTCAGAAAATCGCCTGTCAATTGAAAACGCGATTTTGTAACTGGCAACAATCCCGGCAGTTTGTTCCTTTTTTCTTTGGAATGAAGCTAATCGCCTGAGACCCTCGAATCTCTCATGAATATTTGCAGTTGTGATTAAACTCATAATTATCAACTCAGAGTCTTTATCGCCACGGTGTCCACAATTCCGGAGTTTAAACAGTCATTTCTTCATTCTGCCATAAACCATGCTCTCAAACTAGTTGTAATAATAAATACATCCATGAGCTGGGCAGCCGAATTGCTACCTGTTCACAAAAGAAATAGGACAATCATTTACATAATCATTTCAGCATCTATCGCCCACTTTAAACCAATCACAAAAATGCATAAAGTTTATTTATAAAAATCATTATTACATTGTGTTAATGGTGAAGTTGTCCGGAAGGTAAAACAAATCAAGAATTGGAATTTTTCTTTCAGTTATCGCACGTCAAAGTTTTGATGATATTCATCTTTTGTGACAAATGAAATGATCTACTTTGAACTTGGAATGAAGCATTTTGATGTTGCAATTTCATGTCATGACAGACTTAGGTTGAAATAATCCAAGCCCCAATCGCCATTCTGTTTCTTTTTAACGTTAAATTAATCATGATTTTCCTTTAGTAATGAATATGTAACTTCTTCATTATATGCCTGCTTTCTTCTTTTAAAATATGAAAAACAAATCCCATAACCCATAGTATTAACTTCGACTTTTACATGCAATAATAAAAATGACATATGAGGACCATTATAAAGATGAAGATGAAATAATAAGGTTGTGTTATGCATAATTCTTAGATTGAACGAAAATCCTTGAAGATATAATTCGAATGAACTTTGATAAGACGCCAAAAAAATAAAATAATCAACCTTAAACCTTATCAATATTTAAGATAACAAAATCACATAATGAAAATCAAATTATAAATATTTAGATAATATTTCAATAATTAGGTTATAACAAATTACTAACACTTATCCATTGATTTTCAATGCAAATCCATTCAAAATAATAGTTTCAAAGTAGTGATTTTGTCAACTAATCCATAGTCCACAAAGGTTTCTTTTAAAAACATTGAATTTCATGTTTCACTAGCTTCTGGAATGTCACCATTTCAGTAGCTGTCAATTCTTTAGTTTTGCTATATGAAATTCAAACATTTCATCAAAACAAAATACAATTTTGTTTGATGAAATAATGTTTTTTAAAGGTTGTTGGGTAGGGTCACAACAGATGGCGACTGACTGGGTGAAACAGTTGTCTCTGCGAAAACATGAAATCTGACTTGTGTGTGTAGCAAGATAAGAAAAATTTTCTTTAACTCAGATTAGCATTTTCTTGAAGATAAAAGAACTGTGCCTTGTGATAAGACTAGCTTTCAAACTAATACCAGATTCAATTCTTTTATCATTATCCGGAGATTATCTTCAAAAATGATATGAATTTTAAGTTTTTTCAGAAAACATAAGACTCCAAAAGAAATTAATCCTTGGAAATACAATGCAATTTTGATATTCGACCAATTTTTTAAAGACATGATCCCAATACTATAGTGATGACCCTCCTACCCGCAGGCGTCCATAGCCTCGAAAGGGTTGACTTTTAACCATACATCCTACCGTTCTAGTCCGAAGATAAGATAAAACATGAATATTTAGAACTTCTCAATTTATTAATGGGTAAGCTGCATTGGAAAATCTTCACGAGTGTGGGATGACCTTGGATTCTTATAGATTTTTTGTATACACAACAATTTATGATTTGGAATCCAAGTATGCCACAGATGGAGCCCTCCTACCTGCAGGCATCCATAGCCTCGAAAGGGTACGTCTTTTAACCCATTCTACCCAACGGCTTATATCCCAAACTAATAAGTTTAAAGAAGGCTTCGTACTCAGCATTTAAGTGCTCATCCACAAGAGATTTGCATATTTATAATGGGGGAACGTAATAGGAAACTCTTTACGAGTAAGATAGCGTAAAGGATCTATAGATAACTGATTTTATGATTAAATTGCAACTGCTTTCCCAGAACTGATTTCTAAATAAGTAATAGAATTCCTAGTAATAATAACTTCAATATCCATTAAATCCAATAATTTGAGGATAATGATAAAAGAAATGAAATAAAGTGAAAGTTTTCATCTAGTAGTTTTGTTTGCAACAGTTCAATTTATTTTTCTTTTATTTTTGAGATAAGAACAGATTTCTAAAAGTCTAGCTTTCTTTATATTTTACATAATCAGATTCCAATTTTATGACATAAAAGCATTCCCAGATATGAATCATTTCTCCTGGTTTTTTGAAAAAACAAAAGAACAACAAAAATCAAAAGAAAAAGAAAAATAATATATACATGAGTTTTATTTGGGCAAATTGCAAAAACAAATGATTTCAAAGTCTACGAGAAAAAATGAAATTTTAAAATAAATCATACACACACAACACATGAGTTAAACCAATATCTCATCAAACAGAAAATAGGTCAAAACAACATATGACTAATTATCAGCAAAAGAAAATAAGAGATTAAAATGGATTAACAAGTTTTAAAAATTTTATCCCTATTTTGCTTTTAAAATTTTCAATTAAATCAAAGTTGTTTTCAATTATCAATGAGATATCAATCCAATGTGTTTTATTCAGAAATAAAATTAACAAAATAAATCCTAATGAGTATGCAGCATGTGAAAGATGGAAGATTCTTTCTTTTAATGAGACGATTAAAGAAAACGAGAGAAAGTAAAGAACTACTTCCCTAATAATGATGTCGTCATCTCATTCTAAAAATGATGTCGTCGCAAC
>LPNX010421382.1:129817-140924 GCA_001517045.1 Pseudotsuga menziesii
ATTGAATTTACCTGTTCCACATTGATTTTCAAACTCAAGTGACCGATCATGATAAGATTGTTGATCTAAGAATTTCGATGAATCATAAGAGACTTCTTCAAGTCTGCTTGTTTGAATATTCCGTAATTCCCATGCATATAATTGAGAAAATGTTTCATGGGAAGAAAGATTAATTTCTTCATTTTCTAAATGCAAATCATGATTGTATTGTACCACATAAGATTGTGACAATGTGAAATCAAAATCATAATAATATGAACTATGCATTGCCTTTTGATTAAAAATATCAGGGTACAAAGACAAATATGTTGAAGCATTAAGAGAATGAAATTCTTTTCGTGGATAAGAAAGATCATCACAGGAAAACTCTTCATTAAATCATTCTTTTTCAAAAGATGAGTCTATAGGTGGTTTGGTTTCTTCTTCTAGGATAAACTGATTAATATCCGTGACACAATCTACAGAAAAATCTGAACATAATAAGTTATCTGAGGTTTTACTATGTTCATCATAAGAATATAGATGTGGTAGAAAATCATTGGATTCTTTAGAATAAGAAGAATCGAGAACTAATGGAGATGTGATAAAATGATCAATGATAAGATCTCCACAAGATGAATCTCGAATCTCTTTAGTCAAACTAGAAGTTTTAGATTCAATTTCTTTTGTTTCTGAAATAGAAGTAGGAACATGGCAATTTTCTTCATAAACTTATTTCTTATTCAACAAAGATATGGACATATCATAATTTGAACTATCATGTTTTTCAAAATCCACATCCGTCAAAGTGAAGAACGTTGTCAAACAAGATTGGTTTTCTTCCACTTCTAAATTTTCAGAATTTTCATGAAAAACTAAATCAAACTGTGAATGATCATTTAATAAAAATTCAGATTGATTATCTTCTAAATCTTGTTCATTTGAAAGAACCAAATGATGAATCCATTCACCTAAACAAGGAATATCTTTCAAAGGAAACCTATAACAAAAATTAAGAAATCTATCAATGAAGTCTTCCACTGATTCATCTTTGTCTTTCCTTAAATTTTTTAATTCAGTGCACAAACTAATGAAATCATAATTCCCAAAAGAAACTAAGAATGCACTAATTACATGTTCAAAAGAATGGATGGAGGCTACCGGCAAAGTTTCACACCATTTATTGATTCGTCCTTCAAAAGTAAGAGTCAAGCATATGCACAAAACATCTTTATCAGTAATCTCATGAAAGATACATTGATCAATAAATTGTAAAACATGTTCATATGCAGATGTTACTTTCTCACCATTAAATTTGTTTTCTGTCAAGAGATCAACTATACTTGTTGGAGTATCAACCATAATTTTTCGAGAAAAACATCTCCAATGAGAAAAACATCTCCAAATTGGAACAAAATCCATTAATCAATGATATAGCTCCAGTATACTAACTTGTCATCTACTGGCCCTCCTTTTAGCGCCAATGTTGACGGGCATATGTGACTATGCACGCAACGGGGGAGACAACCCAGACCGGGATCCTTAGGGCAGGCTCCTAGCTGTTTGGGATGGTTGTTCCCGACAGGTTTAAAGGCTCTGTTAGCCTGAGAATCTAAAACTAAAACTACGGTCCTAGTTAATTAGATCTATACTTATTTCTATACAAGTTAATAACTGTTATTAATTACAATATTGATCAGCTAACTTAGATCAGTTTATGCTACTGATTTATAATCAGACCTATACCTAAGATTACGAAGGTTAATTAATATATATATTTACAAGATCAAACTATTAATTTAAATCTACTTCAAACTAGTTAATTCAAAATACGAGCAAAACAAAAATATTAACAAATGTTCTATAGAAATATATTATATACAGTGATTACAGGAAATAATCTGAATGTAATACATATAAAAAAATCTGATTCAGCCAGAATTTTAGAATGATATAATTGACAGAAAATAAAATCCATTCTAACTCTAATCGCGATCAGGAGCAAGAGAATTCTTTTGATAGAACTACTGCATGAGTACCCTTGAGAATATTAAAAGAAATTCAAACATTCACAACACCATACAGTAATCTTTACATATCATATAAGCTGTAATATCAATCATCACTTCACGACATGATATATCAACAAAACCGAAACATTAAAAAGTCGATAATGATACAAAAATATTTGCAAAAATTCTTTAAAGAATGTTATGACAAATACTGATAATATAGAAAATGGATAACAAGACCAATAGACATCATAAACCATATGCAAAGTATTAAAACTATAAACATAGATTAAGCATCATCAGTTAAACATACGGTAACTACTGACATGAAAATATCTCGAGTCACAGGTAGATTAAACAGTAGTCTCGTTCTTACACTTCCCCAACTATCGACCCCCTGGCAGCAGTGTTTAATGAGCTTTCAATAGAGAAATCTCTTAATATTTGGCAACATACAGTCTGCTTCCCTAGCTCCAGCTCTTGATTTGCTCTTCCAACATTGAGGAAGAAGTTCTTCAATACTGTTGAGCATTTACAGAATAACTCAGGAAGCAATGTTTTGATCTGAGAGAGAAATCTCTCAGTCCATTCCTCTCCTCTACAATCAAATTCTTCTCTGCTTAAATAAACCATGATCAGAAGAAATCAAAACAAATTAATCTCTGCACAGGTGAATTTCTAGAAACAACCATCTCTTTGCCGGCCGCAACTGCAAAAATCGCGTTCAGAGAACCCTAAAAATCTCCCAAAATCCATCATTTTCTGGCGAAATACCCCTGAGATAAACTAAATGGATCCGTTATGAGAAAAACCCATGTGGCATATTTTTAATATCTTCCTCCATTTGTTCACAATGTGGCTCAGAACATCGCCTGTCAATTGAAAACGTGATTTTGTAACTGGCAACAATCCCGGCAGTTTGTTCCTTTTTTCTTTGGAATGAAGCTAATCGCCTGAGACCCTCGAATCTCTCATGAATATCTGCAGTTCTGATTAAACTCATAATTATCAACTCAGAGTCTTTATCGCCACGGTGTCCACAATTCCGGAGTTTAAACAGTCATTTCTTCATTCTGCCATAAACCATGCTCTCAAACTAGTTGTAATAATAAATACATCCATGAGCTGGGCAGTCGAATTGCTACCTGTTCACAAAAGAAATAGGACAATCATTTACATAATCATTTCAGCATCTATCGCCCACTTTAAACCAATCACAAAAATGCATAAAGTTTATTTATAAAAATCATTATTACATTGTGCTAATGGTGAAGTTGTCCGTAAGGTAAAACAAATCAAGAATTGGAATTTTTCTTTCAGTTATCGCACGCCAAAGTTTTGATGATATTCATCTTTTGTGACAAATGAAATGATCTACTTTGAACTTGGAATGAAGCATTTTAATGTTGCAATTTCATGTCATGACAGACTTAGGTTGAAATAATCCAAGCCCCAATCGCCATTCTATTTCTTTTTAACGTTAAATTAATCATGATTTTCCTTTAGTAACGAATATGTAACTTCTTCATTATATCGCTGCTTTCTTCTTTTAAAATATGAAAAACAAATCCCATAACCCATAGTTTTAACTTCGACCTTTACATGCAATAATAAAGATGACATATGAGGAGCATTATAAAGATGAAGATGAAATAATAAGGTTGTGTTATGCATAATTCTTAGATTGAACGAAAATCCTTGAAGATATAATTCAAATGAACTTTGATAAGACGCCAAAAAAATAAAATAATCAACCTTAAACCTTATCAATATTTAAGATAACAAAATCACATAATGAAAATCAAATTAGAAATATTTAGATAAGATTTCAAAATTAGGTTATAACAAATTACTAACACTTATCCATTGATTTTCAATGCAAATCCATTCAAAATAATAGTTTCAAAGTAGTGATTTTGTCAACTAATCCATAGTCCACAAAGGTTTCTTTTAAAAACATTGAATTTCATGTTTCACTAGCTTCTGGAATGGCACCATTTCGGTAGCTGCCAATTCTTTAGTTTTGCTATATGAAATTCAAACATTTCATCAAAACAAAATACAATTTTGTTTGATGAAATAATGCTTTTTAAAGGCTGTTGGGTAGGGGCACAACAGAACCCCTTGGGGAACTTATGCCTACAGGAAAATGCCGTTTGGCCTAATAAATGCTGGAGCCATGTTTCAAAGGGAGATGGATATTGCGTTCAGAAGCCTGATCGGCCAATTTGTCATCATTTACCTTGACGATATAACTGTCTTTTCAAAAAATAGAGATGATCACCCAAAACATCTTAGGAGGGTTTTTGAACGTTGCAGGAAGTATGGAATCTCCCTAAATCCCAAGAAATCCATCTTTGCAGTTACTGAAGGTAAGTTATTGGGTTTTGTAGTTTCAAAACAAGGTATCAATATCGACCCTGAACGTACATAGGCTATAGCACAGATTTCTATGCCTCATTCAAAGAAAACTATGCAATCTTTTCTAGGGAAGATAAATTTTGTTTCCAGGTTTATTCCTGGTTTCACTGAAATTGTTAGACCCCTTCAGAAAATGATTAAGAAAGATGCTAATTTCAAATGGTCTGCTGAAGAAAAGCAATCTTTTCATGATATACTAAAAGCTATTGCTGAAGCTCCTACCTTAATAAGCCCGGATTTCTCTAAACCATTTATTTTGTATACGTTTGCTTCTGACTCTTCATATGCTGATGTTTTAACACAGAAAAATCAGGAAAACAACAAAGCTCCCATTGCTTTTACGAGTTCCGGTTTGTTGTTATTGATTTTCGGAAGTAGGAAATACTGCTCAATTGACGGTTCGTTGTGCTGTGTTGTGCTAACGCCGACTTCCATGAAACAGCTTGAGTGTGAAGAGTTAACTGCAAAAGTGGATACACTGAATGCTGAGAACACAACACTCAGAAATGAACTAAAACTTATAGCAGAGGAATTGGAAAATCTTGCTTCTCAGAATGAATTACTAAAGGTAACATATCCTTCATGGTAGCATCAACAAATTGTTACTATTTATTGCCCTTAGGATTTGGAATTTTTAACATTATAGGATTCTATGTGAAACAGGAGAAGTTGATGATTTTGCAAGGAGATATTAGAGTGGGGGATTCAGAAAGAAATGGTCCTAGAAGGATACAGTCGCAGTTTATGCAACCAGAAGGCAATGACTATCCTCACTTTCTAAAAAGAAATAAGCAATTCAAGTTCTAGCCAAAGAGACGAGCAAAGGGAGTGTGAGATTAGCTATTTGACTGGTAAAGGTCATGCAGTAGTGCTTATGTAAAATTTTAGTTTTGATTATTTTTCTCCTAGAGGGCCCATTTAGGTTCCAGTTTTAGAACCTAGGGCTCTGATACCATTCTGTAGTGCTCTACCTAATGGTTAGAGCACTATGTCCAATTCTCTGTAATGTTCTCTATCAAAACGTTTAGATTGTATTACACATTTATATCTAGGTATGTTCTATAAATTTTATAGACATATGTAAATACAAGTATGAACTGTAAACATATTCAAGTGAAAATTTTGAGCTGTACATGTTGAGAACTTCATGAATTTTTCATAAATTAGGCCATAATAGCATGCATGAGTTTAGTATCTACATACCTGAAATTGAAATACCTGGAATTCGTGGTAGATCCAACAGTTTGCTGTAAACCTCGTTCCTTCTTCTTCCAGCTTTCCGTCCCAACTTTCCGTCCGAGCCTTAATCAACAAAATGATGTGCCTCCCTGCCGACCAGCTCTCATCATGTGATGGCCCTAGGAAACCCACGGGTTTCCTATCCCCCGAGCCCACAGACCAATAATACAGAGAGCAGCTTCCTCTCCATTCTTTATCCTCTAAGTCTCAGTCATTTACAGATACTCTCATCCTTGAGTTGTCCCCCTCAAGTATTTTTCTTCTTCATTTTCCTCATGCAGAGTTCAATTTCCCCCAAAATAAATCCAACCTCTCTACGGCCTCCCCCGAAATCCCCAAAATCCCCCTCCTTATACCTCCTTCCACCGCCTCTTACATTATTATTTTATTTTATCATGGGTAGTGCCGTTCCAATAGGTCTAACATGTGTAATGTATTTATCTTGACTTGTACGTGTCAAAATGTCATACATTACCAATTTTAATGTTTTACGCAATTGTAAAGTCGGTAAAATAATTAGTTTTAATTTAATAAAAGTATTTACTAATAAACTTTAATCATTAATATAGTATAAGTTTAATTTAATAAAAGTATTTACTAATAAACTTCAATTTAACATTAATATGGTATAAGTTTAGTTTAATAAAAGTATTTACTAATAAACTTTAATTAACGTTAATATGGGGGATTACAAGGTCAATGTCGATGTAAATCCCATCAAGGTTGTTTAGTTATCTATCAATTAATAATATTCCATTAGTGGTTCATTGGCATGAAATATCATGATATCATGTAACTAAAACAATATTAACATCATGTAAACATTTTAGAACAGTATCTAACAATTTTACAACAAATTTATAAGTGATTTAAAATGACAATAGAAATACCTCAATAAAATGATGGTAAATAAATCCAAACTAAGTCTTCTCCTTAAGTTTCTCCCATCGTCACTGCCCAAAGTGGAACTAGGGTTTTACCTGCCAACCAATTAAAAGTCTAGTCGACCGTTCCTAGCCCCAAGATCCATCCACTTGGCCTCTTGTCCCTCTGTTCCTGAGACCCCCAAAGAACATAACAATGATGCACCAGTAATCTATGTATCTATTACTCCAAGAGTTTTCAAACTCTTGTAAAACTTCCCATCCCCAAAATATACCAAATTTCCCAAACCGTTCCAAAACTATCACAAAAATATTTTCAATAAAAGAACCTCCTCTCTTCCAACTTCAAGTCTCCTATTGATAACCCAAAATTCCTCATCCTCCCCCATTATCCATTAATACATTCCAATATAACAATATTCACACTCAATAAGTTTATTTTCTCAAAAGAAATAACAATTTGATTTTAATAATAAAAATATTAATAAACATGGTTGCAAAGTTTTATTTTTCATGCAACTATGAAAACTTTTTTATATAGTTTATGCAACCCTCTCTATCCATTTATTTACATTATCCTTTTATACATAAGTCAAATAATATGTTTCCATCTATTATATTATATTATGATATACGTCATATTATATGTATATAATTATGTATAATTCTTTTATACATTCATCTATGCGTTGCTAGGTCATTCAGAACATTCCACAACATTTTGTTTTAACAACGTCAATGTTGTATGGAAATTAAGTTATTGTATGTGGCTCAAATATTTCATAGATGTCATAGAAGTATGTTGTTTGAGCTATCTTAAAATTTAGAGGTTTCCTTTTTCTGGAAAACTTTTGAGTATTCATGTAGGTATCATCATTCTTCTGGAAACAACCTTCTATTGTCCTGATGTTGTGTGTGGTCATTGAATCGACATGAATCTTTTGTGTGGCCTTCATAGAAACATGTTGTGCACCATAGGTCATTATGTCATAATGTGATTTCTTGTAGTGAATTTTTCATTCTCTTAAGCTTTTATTTAATTCTATAGTTGGCATGGTTGACACAAAAAATTGCATTCGACTCGATTTTATATGATTTCTTCAAGGTGTTGCCGTAAGTGGTAAATTCATATAAAGTCATAGATGTTTTGATTTTTTGCAGCAATCCCGCAATAAGCCATTGAATAACAATAACTTCATCTATTTTTTATGGAATTTGGTTGAGCAAATCTTAAATATTTTGTCATATTCTCATATAGATTTTCCTAGTATTTACGCTCTTCTTTGAGGTGCTTGATATCCTGAGTGCAAAAAAGCTCCAAAAATATCTTCTTGATTTATTGTTTATAATTTGGTCTATTTTCTATAAATATCATATAACAAGTTATATTTCTTTTACAAAGACCACCTACAAACATTACTATCTATTTGTTCTTGTCCATAATAACATTATATTCCAATACTATTTCACAAACAGATCAGTGTTTTACATGGTCTTTGTCCCCTTCATATATAGGGAATTGTACATGAGAAGTATCCATAAATAAATAAGTATTGTTGGTAGTACATGGACTATTGTTATTTGTGGTAGATAATGATGAGGGTGAACTATTGTTGTAATCACTCAAATTGCAAGGTTACTAACAATACACATAAAGAATCATATTATATCATAACAGAGACAAGAGGCAAATATAGTAGGTTGAATAACAGCTTTATATTACACAATAACAAATGTGGGTTAATATATACATCAAACTGAACCAAGTTCTTATCTGAATCAATAACCTATATATATGATTACAAAATAGTTACAAATAACTACTTGTCAGTTCAGTCAATTGACACGACCTATGAATCCCCTAATCTCTAATCAGTCGGCTAACTAGTCTAGTTGGCTAACCGACGTCTAGCTCCTCCAACATCTCCCCTAGGAACAAAACATTTCTTTGTCCCGAAGAAATAGGGGAGGTAACAAAATAGACTGTCTGAAGTATTTTTTACAATTGCTTTGTCTCATGGACTGTGTTGTCGACTAAATGGTCATTTCTGGATGCATATCTCCACAATGGCTTCTGCTGTCACTGATAGTTGATGCTGAAGTTATGTCCAATTACGGAGTGCTTTCTGAATATTGATGGTCAAGGTTTTGATGCTTGAGAAGGTCGACATCTTCTCCTCTGTTGATAGGTTTATAATATTATCCATGTTGGGGCCCAAAAATTGTGCCTTCTCCTCTGCTATGTCGAGTAGCCTCTTCATGTGTGGAAAAATATTATCAAGTGTGTCGAGACAAATCTTATAAAGTGTGTCAAGAAAAAAATTATTTTTTCGTGTTGTTGGAAGTGTAGGGGGACAACTTCTTCTTTGCCATAGACTGGTATAAATGGTTTTTGGTATGTATATTGCTTGTATGCTATTATATATGCCCATAACATAGTAGGGATTTTCTCATCCCAGTCATCTTCTTCAGTGTTGGAAATTTTTGTTAAGCCTCTTGTTAAGGCTTTTTTAAATGCTTCTATTGCCCCATTAGACTGACAATGATAAGTTGTACTTCGTCTGTGGTTGATTTTGAACTGATTTGTCAATGCTGCAATGGTCTTTTTGATAAAATGTGATCATTGGTAATTGATTAGATTCAATGGACAACCAAATCTAGTAATTATATATTCATATATGAATTTATCAGCTACTTAAATAGAACAAATTTTGACAGGTTATGCCTCTACCCATTTAGTAACATACTCAATCATTGTTATGATGTAGCATGCATGTGTCCTTCTAGCAAGAACTGGGAATGCTCCTATAAAGTCGATAGCCCAAATTTTGAACGTTAAACTTGGATTTACTAATATGAATGGCCTCTCAGTGCTAGGTAAAGGTCGACCTAAACGTTGACACCAATCATATTTACTGGCAAACTTTTGATAGTCTTTGTAAAATGCCGACCACCATAGTCCTGAGAGTTGTATCATTCTAGCAGTCGTATCTGACTAGAAATGTCCTCCAGATGGGCCATAGTGTGCTTCATGCATTATGTTTTCTCTTTCATGCTCTAAAACACATCGACAGAGTACTTCATCCAAGCCTATTTTATATAGGAATCCATTAATTAGACTATATGGTGCATCTTTCATTGCTATAATTTGTTTCTTTTTAGTGCTCATAACTTCAGGTGGTTGACCATTCTCTAAAAAATGAGCTATTTATTCTAGTTCTGCTGGTACAACTTCTATTCAAAATATATGTGTGTCTAGAAGAGCATCTTTGACTCCTATTTGTTCCTACCCCATGTGGACTCGTGACAAGTGGTTGGGTTCGACATTTAGCTTTCTTGGTCGGACTACAAATTCAAATTCAAATTCTTGGAATAGTAACAACCAATGACAGATTCTTCCATGGTGTAAAGGTTTGTTTACTAGATATTTCAGCGCTTGATGATCAGTGTAAAGTATAAAGGGGTTATCCAATAGGTAATGTCGATGTTTTTGGAGTGCAAAGACCATTCCTAATGCTTCCCTTTCTGTCATGGAATAATTACATTCTTCTTTGTTTAATTTTCTTCTACTATACATGATTGGGTAGTCCACCCTATTGCCTCCTAGTTGTGTTAAGATTTCCCTTATTTCTATGCCTGATGCATCAATGTGTACGTGAAATTTGACTGACCAATTTGGAAACCTGAGAATAGGTGCTTCGACTAGTTTTCTCTTTAGAGTGTCAAAGGATATAGCACATTCTTTAGTCCATTCAAACTACTGATCATATTTTAATAGTTCTTCTAAGGAATATGTCATATATGAATAGTGATGAATGAATTTTCTGTAATACCCTATATTCCCTGATAACACTATGACTTGCTTTGAATTCACTGGAAGTTTCAAGTTCAGGATGATTTTTATATTTGTGAAGTCAAATTTGATGCCTTCTTGTTATAGAGGATTTCACCACACTAGGTGAATCACACATTGTATGGCCTTCCCCTATCCCGCCGCAGACTCATTATTCCCTATGGACCACTTATTGTCTTTTGATGTATCATTGACCATCCCTAAAAACATTACAAAAATG
Source organism: Pseudotsuga menziesii (assembly GCA_001517045.1). NCBI lineage: Eukaryota > Viridiplantae > Streptophyta > Pinopsida > Pinales > Pinaceae > Pseudotsuga > Pseudotsuga menziesii. Next base: position 140,426 of record LPNX010421382.1, read on the forward strand.
ATATACGCGTCCTTTTCCACGATAACTGCGTACATACGCGGATATTCCCTCTATAGTCGTGTACATCGGGATGTGTGCATAGTCCAAAACTGTTGGACCGTTCCTTGCCTTGAATCCGACTCATATGACTCCTGGCCTTCCATATGCCTTGAGATCGCACGGATTCGACCTTTCAGTATCACTTTGGAAAGCAATATAAGGAACCATTGAGATATTGAAAAGAATAAGAGAGAATTGAGAGTACCGAAACTATAGTCCATTGTTTCCAGAACTATACTTGAGTCTGCATCCCTTTGTCCCTTTGGAGCACTGTTGTGTTCTTCCCAAGCTTGCCTTTGTTAGTGAGCTTGCTATCGGAGTGATGGAGGATTGAGGTGGTGGAGGACCAAGTGGGGGATTAAGTTTCTCCGGTTCGCAGACGTGCCGTCAGAGGTTGTCACTTGTAATCTCTGATTCATATTAATAGAAATATCTTTTCCTGTCCAGTAATGTGTATTTG
>LPNX010421384.1:0-48178 GCA_001517045.1 Pseudotsuga menziesii
TGGAAACAGTGCTGATGGTTGATAACAGTTTGCTTTGGTGACACAGAAGTGTATCACATTGGGAAGTATGATTGGCGGAATGACCCTAGCAGCCATTTGATGGAATGCCAAACACTATGGGAATCATGACCGAAGGATGAATTGGTCCATGCCTTTGTTCACGCCTTCGAAGAAATTCCAAGGTCATGGTATATATCAGAAGAGTTACGCAGAGAAATAATCACTTGGAAAGAGCTAACGGTTTTCTTTGCGCATACATTTAGTTTCGTAGATGTTAATGCCAATGTCAATAATGCACTTCATATCATCCGGGATGTGGTCTTAAAATTTCTGCCAGTCGCATATCCCATGGACCCACATGTGCATTACCACATGCAATAGATGATGGAATGCTATAATGTATCTGGCGACCTTGAAGATGATGATGAGCTACAGAATATCAATATTCCAGAGATGAAAGGGAGTAGATATGTCACAATACCAGATATACCGACTGATCCTATGAATCAGCCGCTGAAGATTAGAAAAGTTAACATTGGGATGGAGGAGAATCCAAAATTTGCAAGTGTTGGGGACTACTGGGATGAAGATACCATGGCAAAGATCACGGATCTACTGCATGATTTCTAGGATCTCTTTCCAACAAAGTTCTCAAAAATGAAGGGGACACTGGGTGATCTAGGAGAGATGAAGATTCCATTAAATCAAGATGTGAAACCACTAAGACAGAGGCTATTTTTTTTTTTTTTTTACGAAAACGGTTATAATTTTATTGATGGTCTGGCAAAAGAGCTGCCTGATGCTTACAATGCTTGTTCCAGTGTTCTACACTGAACTTCNGCTATATTATCTGAATCCGCGATATAAAGAAAAAGTCAAGGCTAAGCTCGACCGGATTTTGGATGCTTGAATCATTGAGCCAGTGGAAGAATCGTAATGGATTAGTCCTATGGTGGTCTAAGACAAGAAAACCGGTGAAGTTCATATCTATGTCGACTTAAGAAAACTGAATGATGTCTGTATGCATGACCCATTTCCAACACCATTCACATATGAATTACTTGAAGGAGTAGGTAGTTAGGATATGTACTCTTTTACAGATGGATTTTCTGGTTATCACTAGATAAGAATCGCAAAGGAAGATCGACATAAAATGACATTTGTCACTGAATGGGGTTGCTTCCAATACACAGTGATTCCTTTTGGGTTGAAGAATGCACTTGTGGTATTCTCTTGAGTTGTTGTCGTCACATTCAAATATTTCATTCATAAGTTCCTACAAGTTTATATGGATGATTGGACAATGTATGGTCTAATCAATGATCATTTGGAAAACCTTCGACTGATGTTGTCACCTATGTGTCAACAACATCAGATCACGCTAAAATCTAAGAATTGTATTTTCCACACACCCTTTCGAATACTGTTGGGTCACATTGTGTGCAAGCAAGGATTATTGGTTGATCCTGCGAAGATAGAGCTCATTTTGAGTTTACCACCACTGACAAATGTGAGGATGCTTCGGGAGACACTAGGGCACATTAGGTACTATCGCAAATTCATTAGAGGATATGTTGCGATTACTGCCCCCATGGACAAACTATTGTAGAAAGATGTTGCATTTGTATGGAGCCCAGAATGTAAAGGAAGCTTCGACACCCTGAAGTCCAAGATGGCTTCAATGCCCATACTTGTGTTCCCTGACTAGAACAAAGAGTTCCACGTGCATGTCGACGCATCATCCCTTGCACTAGGAGTAGTGCTCGCACAACCAGGAGAAGGAAATATGGATCACCCAATCACCTTCTCCAGTCGAAAGTTGTCATTTGCTAATAAAATCTATACAACCACATAGTGAGAAGGTCTAGCGATGGTATATGTGCTGCAGAAATTTATGCATTACCTTTTAGGTGGTCACTTCAAGATGTTTACTGATATTTCTGCTTTGAAGTACTTGGTCAATAAGCTTGTGTTGGGGGGGAAGATATGTTACTGACTACTTCTCTTTCAGGAGTTTGATTTTGAAATAATTGTGAAGCTGGGTCGCTTGAATGTTGGCCCTAATCATTTGTCTAGAATCGAGACAGGCGAAGAGCCTACAAATATTGAAGAAGGCCTTCCCGATGCGTAGTTATTCAAAGTCAACATAGGAGATGATTATTATGCCCAAATAATCTAGTTCTTAGCAACATAAGTTGTGCCAGAATATTTTTCAACAAACCAGAAGAAGCAGTCGGTAGTCAAGGCTTTGGATTTTCAGTTGATTGATGGGCAGTTGTAAAAACTGGGTCTAGATGAGATTTTGCAGCGGTGTGTCCTACCGCATGAAAAAGGCCAGATTTTGGAAGAAGAACATCCAAGAGTTGCTGGTGGACACTCTGGAGGACAAGATACTATGAGAAATGTGCTTTGCGTAGGGATCTGGTGGCCCACTTTACATAATGATGTGAAATATTATGCGGGGAGCTGTGATGTCTATCAACGTATTGAAAAACTATCGCGACATGATGAGATGCCGCTAGTACCCCATATAACCTTGCAACCTTTTGATAAATGGGTTGTGGATTTTGTGGGTCCAATCAAACCACCTGGGAAGAGAACTGGTGTGTGGTACATAATCACAGCAACAAACTACTTAACGCAATGGGTAGAAGCTACACTAGTTGCGGATTGCACTATTGTGACGGTAGTAAGATTTATGTTTGACAAAATCATGACATGGTTTGGATGTCCAAGGATATTGATGATCGATTAGGGTATCCATTATATCAACATCACTGTAAGAGAATTGGCAAAGGAGTTGCAGACACAACATAAGAAAAGTTCACCATATCATCATAGGTGAATGGAACTATAGAAGCATTCAACAAGATCTTGGAGCATGCACTTACAAAGGTATGTAACACTAATTGCGATGACTGGGATTTGAATATTCCAGTAGTATTGTGGGAATATCGCACCACTTGCAAGAGATTAACAAGGAAAATAATGTTCAAATTGGTATACGAGAAAGAGGAAGCCATGCCTATGGAATACATTGTTCCAAATCTACGCATTGCCACCGCGATGGGCATGGATGATGAAGTAGTGCTAGAAGAGAGTGTAGCATAGTTGATACAACTTGAACAAGACTTCTTTATCAGAGGGTTTCATCAGCACATTGAGAAGGATCGACAAAAGGCTTGGCATGATCACCACATAAAGAACAAACATTTTTAGCAAGGAGATTTGGTGTTTTTATACGACAGCAAGTTCCTGAAGCATCCAGGAAAGTTACAGATGCTCTGGTTAGGTCCATATCTTGTTAATTCTATTAATTCTAGGGGAGCATTTCAACTACAGCAATTAGATGGTGCGATGCTTCCAAAACTATTGAATGGTAGCCGACTAAATCCCTATAGGACAGGGCTAGAACCGCACACTGCTTGAGGCACTGCATAAGAAAAGTAATAATAATAAATAAATATATAACTAGATAGGCAGAGGGAGGGCGCAATAAAAGGAAGGGGTTGCACAAGCGTAGTAGTCAATAGCACAGTAAGGAAGCTCTGTCACAACAGTAATAGGGTTAATAGATAGTCAAATCACCAATAAATGAAGTGTAGTTAATACAGTTAACCGGCTATGGCCAAAACTGCACATTGCTTGAGGCACTGCACAATGAAAAAAAGAAGGGAAGGATAGATAGAAAGAGGAACTGGATGCACAAAAGGAAGTGGCTGTGCAATTGGTCGCCCAAGAGGAAGTGGCTGCACAAGAGGAAGAATCGGTAGTGTCGTTAGGAAGACATACCCCACCAACTGGAAGACGATGACTGAACGTCACATCTATACTCGATGATGACTGTGAAAGTAGGTAAACGAAGACACTTTTCGACATCATGTATAATGATAGAAGATCCAAGAGGTGTGTTGGAATAATCAACGGTGTATTTGGATCGTGAATGAATGATTTCGTCATGATGATGAACTCGATATGAGAATGATGACATTTTAGTTGAGTTGGTATTAGAAGCAGAAGTCTGCTCGCTAAGAGGACACCGTTGTGTGGAATTGAACTATGCGAAGTTGTAGAAGTGATCAGAAGGGATGTTGACGGAAGCTCCACTGAGTAAGGAAGTGGCTTCGACTAGAAAAGGTATCAGCTTTGCAAGTTATCCGGAAATGTGATATGATATGCAGAGCACCCTCGACACAAGGGATATTTTGAGCAAGAATGTTTCACCAGTTGCAATTGAAGAAGAAGTTGCAAGTATACGGGCTAGCTCATCCAAGACTAAAGTGCCTGGAAAGGTCATCCTTAGTTATATCCTTCCTATTTAGTCTGGGGCGTAGACCAAGAAACCCATGAAGAATTTGAAAGGGGCCTAATTTTTTTCCCCACTTGACAAAGTCTATAGGAACAAGGAGTGGGATCGAATTCTGACAGTCTGGGCTTGAGCCTAAATGCAAGAAATGACAGGGTTGTGAGAGTTGGAATCATTTTCAATGTGGCATGTAGGCTTCATAATTTGAAGTTGCAGACTGTCTCTATGCAGTAAGTAGCCACCCAGGTAGTGGAATATAGACAGAAGAATTTCAGTGACCAGTATCTATGGTCAGAGGAGCAAGTAGATTCCACGCAACATGAGGTTGCAAAAGTGTGCCAAGTTAAGAAGAAATTGACCAAGGAAAAGGTAGTCGCAGTGAATTGCATGGTTCAACAAGTTCCAGGTGATCGACACACAACTATCTATGAGAATATTTTGAGTACACCATGTCCACCTGACGTGGCTCGAGGACAAGCCACAAGACTGTGCTGGGGTCCTATTGGTAAGGGGCTTAGGATCAATTAGTTATGCAACATCGCAGATGCTGCGCAAGATCAGAAGACGATGTAAGATAAAGATAGCATGCAAGGTAGAAGATAGAGTACTTTTGAATATATTGTGTCACTTTTTGTATTTTTGACCATATTTTGCAGACATTGGTCATTAGTTGGTAGAATTAGTTAGGAGTTAGTTAGAAGTGGACCATGAATGTAAAGGCATAAGCCTATAAATAGAAGAAGAATTGTGAATGTAAGGATTATCAATTGTAATTTGAATCTTAGAGATCTAGACTGAGGATTGAATTGATGTATGTTTTGGATCTATAATTTATTGCACAGAAATAATATGAAAGGACGAGGGTTGATCTGAAATACTGTTATTTTTGTCTCTTTTTGTCTTTTATTTATGTTTCTGCAATCCAATGGCAAGTATGTGAGACATGGACCTATGATGCAATATTTAATGCTTATGAATGATGTTATCTTCTTAGATTTGTTGTGCGACTGTATGGTTATTCCTACTAGAAAATGCTTTTTCCATGAATGAATGATGTGATTTGTTGGTTCTATGAATGAGTAAACAACTAGTCAGATCTAATAAATAAGTGATGAATTGTCAATGCCCATAGTCCTCTTCTATTCTGCAGAAACTTGGTTCCGTCATCCCTCCCTTGAACATCTCCGGTGATACTTTGTCACATCCCCGACCCTCCGACCGACGAAGAGGATGCTACCAAACCCTTAACTATCTAGGCAACTAACCCCATGAACATGTGCATACATAAAAACTGAAATAAAATGCTTGGAAGTAAAAACATGCAGAGATGCATAATTATTTAACATATAGTGGAAGCAATCCATACATTCAAGCATTCAACATGTTCATCGTAATCCATTAAATAGTAAATACAATTGCAGAGATGAAATAGACAAGAATACTTATCTTGTGAAGAATTCATCCTGTAACCGGCTACATCGCTGCAATGTTCCACCCAACCATAGGCCAGTGTGCTCCTTAGTCTCTTAGCAACATTTCCACCCCTGAGCTAGGCATTATTCCCCAAGGAATAAGGAACAAGCAGGCTTACACATAGCCAAGGATACACAAATCAGCCAAGCCAACACAATTGGGTTGATCAAACCATCAACAAATCATCCAAGCCAACAAAGTTGGGTTTATCAGGCCATCAAGGAGCTAGAAAAAGATAAATGCTAAGCTGGTTAGCTCATTGAAGAGCTAAGGATACCTACACCAGAACTAGCTTGACTTCTAGGACACCCACACACACCCAACACAAGGAAATCAGTCCCTTCTTTGCTACACAATCCCTTAAACACTGACTTCCCTTCGAGTGCTATTCAAGGGTTGTGGAGAAGAAATCCATCCCTCTAGCTCTGTTTGTGTGGCTCAGTAACACACCAAGTTTATCAAGAAAACCAAGACTTCATTCCCACTCCAAAACAGTCCAAAGATCAACCACTGCATACACACAGCAAGACAAGCAATTCATAGCTCTGACAGGGGAATTTGACTCCTGAGTTGTTCTTAGCCCTATCGTGGCCAAAACGACTCAATAATAACCCACAGCAACCCAAAACGAAAATGAACCCACATCAAACCAAAAAAATTGTGGGGAAAACAACAGCCCCGATCTCAACATTGAAGCAACGGGAAATACACAGCCCCAAGTTAGAAGAGGAGATCCGACTCTTAGCCTGGACAGGGGGACATATACATAGAACTACAATTCGGTGAGGAAAATACATACACACCCTGGAATGTGAATAGCTCATTCACAGGAAAAATCATGGATGACAAAAAACAGCTTCCCCAGCTCTCTGCGTGAGGAAAATGATGAAGAATCCCAACCTATGAGTGAGGAGAAGAGAGAACGAATATCTCTCTGTGTGAGGATGGATGCGAATAGAATAATCCCCTGTTGTTCCTATTTTCCTTTCCCACATGAAGTGAAAGAGTCTGCTGGTGGAGTGTGCATGTGGGCAAGGACTGGAAGTCCTGCCACACACCAGTGCCCAGCAATAACTACCCCAACTAACAACAGAACTTTTAATGTGTGGTAGTTTACTGATGAGACAAGGAAAGGTGAGTAAGTAAAAAGGGTGGGTGACAACTAGATGGGTTCAATAGCTGACACATGGCTTTTCCCCATAGGCTCAAAGTTTAATAATTCCCCCCCCCCCCATCCTTAGGAAAATCATGCCCTTTTCATCATGGTTGCATTGACATAGCTGGTTGGGGTTCATTTTAATTAAAGTGCATAATTACTTGATGCCAAAACTATAATGTGTCGTATATCACGATATACCATTGGCAACGATTTCAATCACGGAAACATGACACAACCAAATCGATGGTGGGGCTTTTGCCTTTAGCTCCACACCACGATCAATTACAATATATACATCATATACATTTAAAGCAAACGGGGTCAAAACTGGGGTGTTACAGACTTCATCTGCTTCACGGGTGTTGCTGGACAGGGTAAAACCTATCTAGGCTGATGCTCAGGGAGATCACGGCGAGTTGAGTGTCGACAGAGTGGGAACCCCTGTCAACTGGGTTTTGTTGGTTGGGTTTGCGCCAACAAAAATATTCCAAATTTGATACCAAAATTCTACTAACTTTTAAACCTGCAACAAACAAAACTCCATCCAAATTCAGGACTTCACCAAATTCAAGTTGAAAGCGTACTGTTCCAACTCCTCTCATTGTTTTACATTTTCCACTTTAGTTTCCACACAATATCCTAGACTATTTTTAGTGATATTGTGAGATATTCCCCTCATGCATTTAATGTGTCTAGTTGATCCACTATAAACTATCCAAGCATTCTAAAAACAAGAACTACCCACACTAAAGTTGAAAGAGGCTAATGAGAACTCCCTCTCAAATTCCGATGTGTATTCTTCTACTTTGGTTGAAGCTGCTACATCTTTCTTACCAACAAAAATTCATATACTAGTTGCATGAATATCAACATACTTTACTCATGTCCTTTTTCTTTCTTTCTTTGCAATGGATAAGTTTTCTCTAGTACCATTACCTATTTGGAATTTACTATGAGACCCCTATTGGATCTCTTCCTAAGTAAAGGAATGATATAATCATTTCCATTTAGGAAGTTTCTCCCATCCCACTACACTTTTGACAAATATATCCCACTCTTTAGTAATCCCTTTCCAGGATATCCATATTGATTCTATGTCAGGGATGGCTTCTCCTATTGTAGATAGTTCATATTTAACTATGAAAGCCTTGTAATATAAGAAGCTACATTATCATATTTAGTCATTCTCACACTATGCAACTTATCACAGAGGGCTATTTTCGTGTTTTATTTTTTATCCTCATATAGGTTTTTAAGAGCATTCCACATTTATTTTGCACTTTTTATCTTCTAGATGTGGGATGATATTGTCTCTCACCCCATCCATGATGATTATTTGTTCCTTAGTGATACAGGAGCATAGACTCAGGAAGATGAAGTCATCCACGACTTCATCATGATCAAATGAATTTCAAGACCTAGGGTCTTGAACCTATGTAAATTTGCTTTATTTTGTTAAAAGCTGAATAATCTGGATAAGGACATTCGGTCCTTTCCACTTGTAAATTATTATATAGGGTTTGTTGGAGTCAGTTAAGCTAATCGATCAGTCACTGATGACTCATAGGGTTAGTTGCATTTATTAAGGACTCTGCTCCTTTATTGTAGCATTTGGAAATAGAACTATACTTAAAATAAATACAATCGAAGTTAGTTTGGTTAGGTAGATATTAGTTGGATCACAAAGATTTGGAGGGTAGCTCGAGGAGCTTGAGATAGCTCATTGGAGCAGAGAAATATCAAGAGATATTGGAGGTTATTTCAGGAAGATAACTCAGAACCTGATTCCTAGAACACATACACAGATAAGGTTCTCTGGTTGTAATGCACTATTTTGGAAATTTAAGCTTGAAAAAGGATTTTATAGTCTATTGAATTGATTTCATATGAATGGTCGATAAGTTTGTAATTCTGTTGGTAGAATTATCATTTTATATAGAAAATTGTAGTCTATATGATTTAATGGTGCATAGAGTAATTGATGGATTCAATCCACTTAACGAATTAGGATTAATTTTTGTTTAAATCCTCTTGTGTTGTCATTTCTATTGAAATGCAAGTTAAATGGAGGAAATCTATTGACTATTGGAAATACTTGCAATGAACTTCTTCTTTAAATGTGGAGATGGTATCTAATGGCTTTTACATAGTCAAATCAAAGGTCCCTATGCATTTTGAAGACTGATCAACAACGTTGGATGGTTTGCTAAGCACCGAAGGGCTTAAATGATGGAGATCAATAGGTGAATTGATCAATGGCGAGAAAGAGAATTCATGGTCCAAAGGGAAGGTACACCATATTTGTTTTGTGCAATTACGATAAGCTCTAAGTCATGGAGTCTGGGTCATGTATGAAGGAATGAGTGTTATGCTATTTTCTTTGGTCGAATTGCAATAAATTTTGATGACATGCGAGGAGGGGCTATAGAAAGGTTCTTTTGTTTGAAGCAAAGGAGGTAAGAGCTATGTCCATTGAGTGCTAATAGTTTGATGTTGAAGCAAGTCTAGAGTGTTAATGGTTGCATTGAGAAGATGAGCATTTTAAAGAATGGTGGTTGTTAGATTTTTAACATTAAGCTAGCATATCATTAGGATATTTAATTGAGAGAACAACAAGCACAAAAATTAAACACAAGAGACAATGAACATAGTGTTTTTCCTTGGGGAAACCATAAATGGAGAAAACCCCACAACTTCCTTAGAGATAGAATCAGCACCAAAGTGAAACCCAAAAACAGTAAGATGATTTCCTGAGAGCAGTAATCTCTTTCTTCCTTTCCCTAGTGTCTTTCTCTTCCTCAGCTATGCGCTACAACTGAGTGTGGATGATTGTGTGTTGAATAGAGAGGTCACCTCTCTATTTATACTCATTCCCAACATGACTAAAACCCTACTAGGGCCAACCTCTCTAGGAGAGTATAATAACCCTAGTGCCCCGGAACTGCGGGGACTTTAACCCTTAGACAATAGGAGAGTTACCCACAATGACTTGACATGACTTGTTTACATTATAGATCTTCCCGATAGGAACATTGGGGCATGACATGACTTAAGTACATCACGGAATAAACACCGGGTTACAATAGATAGTAAATACAAGTGAATACATTCTGAAGTTACAATTACACTAACACTCCCTCTTAACTAGGAATGTATTCTCTCGACACAAATTTTCATCACTGGTCTTCTTCTCTGGATCATCTCGTCATCTGCATCTTTAAGTCATCTTCATCTTCAAGTCATCTTCATCTTCAGATCTGGATCATCACTCGATCTAGATCATCATCACTAGATCTGGATCATCCCTCGATCTGGATAATTTTTGGAACATCATTTCTGGATTTGGATCTTCCCTCGATCTGGATCATCTCTGCTGGATCATCAACACTGAATCTTCACAGGTTCTATCTCATGATTCTTCTTGTCATAGGAAGTTCTACAGAGCCATCCCTTTTTCATGCTGGTTCTAGACCTAGCTTCCATGTAGGTCTTCTTTAGCGCTTTTATCTAACCCTAAGTCAGAATGGCCCACCCAACACTTATATCTGATCATGTAGGAACCAATCCTATAATCATATCAGAAAGCCACGCCCAACACTCACATCTGACCATGTGGGAACCAATCCCACAACCCTGTCAAAAAGGCCCAGCACTCACATTTGACACATGCGAGGAACCAATCCAACATACATGTTCAAAAAGGCTTAGCACTTATATTTAACACATGCAAGGAACCAATCCAACATACATGTTCAAAAAGGCTCTGCACTTACATCCGACACATGCGAGGAAATAATCCAACATGCATGTTTGAAAGGGCTCTGCACTTATATCTGACACATGCGAGGAACCAATCCAACATGCATGTTTGAAAGGGCTCTGCACTTACATATGACACATGTAAGCAACCAATTGAGCATGCATGTTCGAAAGGGCATGCACTCACATCTGATCAAGTAGGAACCAATCCTATAGTCATATCAAAATGGCCCCTAGTCTCAGACTGAGCTACCTGGTAACTGACTAGGTGCCTCCATTCCAAGAATGGCATTCAGTGCTTACTTCTGATCATGTAGGAACCAATCCTACAGTCACATCAGAATGGCTCAGCACTCATATCTGACATGGGAGGAACCAATCCTCACCATGATAGAATGGATCAGCCCTTACATCTGACCTACTCATCATAATGGCTCATGAATTCAACACTCATATCTGACATGGAAGGAACCAATCCTCTCACCTTGACAGAATGGCTTAGCCCTTACATCTGACCATGGAAGGAACCAATCCTCTCACCATGTCATAATGGCTATGGGTCTCATCAATTCCCCTTGGAGGAAACCTCGATCTCGAGAACACCAAGCTTCTCCCTGAAGTTCTTGAACTTCACCCTAGCCAATGGATTCGTCAATACATCAGATGTCTGTTCCTCCGTCACAACATACTAGATCTTCACTACTCCCCTCTGCACCATATCCCTGATATAGTGATACTTGATCTTGATATGCTTCGACTTGTCATGGAACACTAGATTCTCTGACAACTTCATGCAACTCTAGTTGTCACAATGTATACAAGTAGCATCCATATGGAGATCAAATAAATCAGACAATAGCTTCCGCAACCATACTGCCTCACAACTAGCTGAACAAGCTGCGACATACTCTGCTTCAGCTGTACTCAGTGTCACATAGGATTTCTTTCTGCTAAACCAAGAGATCACACCTGATCCCATACTAAATCAACAACCTGAAATGCTCTTCCAATCAATGACACTGCCTGCCCAATCTGAATCAACATAACCCTCTAGGTTAATCTTCAGATTCGCTTTGTACTCGAGCCCATAATCAATTGTACCCCTCAGGTACCTGAAAATAGGCTTTGCGGCAATCAAGTGAACATGTCTCGGATCTGTTAAGAACTGGCTCAAGGTGTTCACAACAAAGTAGATATCTGGTCTCATGTTCATCAGGTACATCAAGGACTCAATCATTTGACGATACATTGTAGCATCAATCGTTTTAGAAGAAGCATCACTCAATAGCTTCAGGTTCGATGCCATAGGTGTGGTCATATCCTTGCAGTCCATCATCCCAAACCTCTTTAGGATCTCTACTGCATACTTCCCTTATCCGAGGGAGATTCCATCCACATTCTGCCACACCTCCATGCCTAGAAAATAATGCATCATATCCAGGTCCTTCATTTCGAACTCGGCAGCAAGCTTTCTCTTCATATTAGCAATCAACCCATCCATACCTATTACAAACAAATCATCTACATACAGTAGAAGCATCACTGGGTTTCCATCTTCAACCTTGTAGTAAAGGTTGGAATCTACTTTACTCTTGGTAAATCCCAAACTAGATAGAGAGCTGTCAATTCTACCATACAATATCCTGGGTGCCTGTTTCAAACTGTATAGGGATTTCTTCAATCTGTACACATGAGACTCCCTGCCATGTGTCTCAAAACTGAGTGGCTGGTCTATATACACTTCCTCTTCCACTACACCATTCAAGAAAGTAGTCTTGACATCCCTTTGGTGTATCTTCCTTTTCATTACTGTAGCCAAAGCAAGTACTGATCTGATGGAAGTGTATCTGGCTACAGGAGCAAAGGTTTCTTCATAATCTATTCCTTCCTTCTGTGAGAAGCCACAAGCCACGAATCTTGCCTTATATTTCTCTATGCTACCATCTGCAGCATGCTTAATCTTGTAGATCCACTTGGAAGTTACAACTGACTTCCCTTCTGGTCTTGGGAAAACATCCCAAACATCATTCTTCATGATTGATTGATACTCTTTGATCATAGCATCCTTCCATTCTTTCCGTTCTGCCACTTCTTCATAGTTTGAAGGTTCTTTATCGATAACATCACATAGTAATGCTACATATCTAGAGCAGGATCTGGTTCTCTTTCTTTCTCTGTGATTCTCTTCTAGAGCCCCATATCTTTTCGCACCTTGGATAACTTCTCGTACCCAAGTAGGTTTCCTCTTGTGAGGATTCTTCTCTTGAGGTGGATCTACAGGAATTTGTGGTTCTTCAAATTCTCGATAGTCTTCTTGAACTTATTCATTCATGGTTGTATCATGAATTCTGGGTGCTTCTGCTTCTTCAGTATCTTCAGCAGGTCTCTTTCTGTATTTGTTGTAAGATGTGTCTTCATCAAATGTTATGTCCTTGCTGATGTCGATCTTCTTGAACCTTGGGAAATATATTCTATAAGCCTTTGAGCTTTCAGAGTATCCCACAAATATACCCTTCTTTCCTAAAGGATCTAATTTTGTTCTTTTCTCTTTTGGAATGTGTATGTACAATGGACATCCGAATATTCTAAGATGGTTGAATTCTAGTTTCTTTCCAGAGAAGACTTATTCAGGAGTCTTGTTCTCGAGTACTCTGTATGGAGTATGGTTCTGTACATACACTGCTATTCTAGCAGCTTCTACCCATAGATGCATGGGAAGATCCTGATCATGAATCATTACTCTTGCAGCTTCCATGATAGTTTTGTTCTTCCTTTCTGCAACCCCATTCTGTTGTGGATTATAAGGAGTGGACAACTCCCTCTTAATCCCTGATTCTTTGCATAAATCTTTGAATTCATTTGATGTGAATTATCCACCATTATCTAATCGAAAGGTCTTGATCTTCTTTTCAGTGTGGTTCTCGATCAAGGCTTTGAATTCCTTGAACTTGCTGAAAAATTCATCTTTGTTCTTCATGAAGTAAATCCATGTCTTCCTAGAAAAGTCATCAATGAAAGAAACATAGTATACATACCTGCTTAGTGAACTTGATGACATTGGCCCTCATACATTGGAGTGGATGATTTCCAATATTCCTTTTGCTTTGCTTTTGCTACTTGGAAATGTCTTGTTTGTGTTCTTTCCTTTTGCACATCCTTTGCAGACCCCTTCATGTTTTGCTTGGATTTTTGGAAGACCTTCAACAGCTTTGCTTGCAAGTGGTAGTGCTCTGTAATGCATATGTGCAAGCCTTCTGTGCCAAAGTTCATTTGGCTCTACTGTGTCATGGACCATAGCTTGTTTTGGATGGCCCTTTAGCTTGTATAAACCTCCTTCTTGTTCTCCAATCACTATTGCATCATCAATAGTCTTTCCTCTTGGCCACATTAGGACTTGGGAATCTACAAATGAAACCCTCATGCCTTTTGCATCCAATGATGATATGGATAGAAGATTCTTCTTTAGTCCTAGTACAAACAATACATCCTTCATTTTAATAAACTTTCCGGAGTCTAGCTTGTAGGAGGATTCACTACTACTTTTTATGGGATATTGGTAGTCATCCCCAAGCTTCACCTTATGGGGTGAATTATGTTTGGATAGTTTCTCAAAGGATTCCTTGAAACCTGTCATGTGCTTGGAAGCCCCGCTATCAATAATCCAATCTTTTCTTCCATGAGTGACAGTTCCCATGAGAGCGGAGATCAGAACATATTCATCTTCACTTGAAGAGTCTTCACTTTCTTGTTTTATTCTCTTCCTTGGAGGATCATCATCCTCAGCAGTGTGAGCATAATGTCTTCTTTTGGAATTCCTATTCTTCTTGGATCCATTCTTATTCATGAGACAGTTTCTAGCAAAATGTCCTATTTCATCGCATGTATAACATCTGATTTTAGATGAACCTTTTCTGATGAGAATGCTTACCTTGGTGATGATGCTTTTCCCTTCTTCCTTTCTTGGAGTGTACTATGAGAGCTTGATCTTCACTTCCCATCTTTTCTTCTCGAGATTCTATTCGAGCTTCTTCTTATGAACATTCTTCCCACAATATATTGAACTTGACTAACTTCTTCTTAGCACAGATTCCTTGGATGAAAGAATCCCATGACCTAGGGAGGCCATTCAAAGTTGTCATCACAATTTCTACATTCTCCACTTCTTCATCTACAGCTTCTAGTTGTTCTTTGATCTGGGAGACCCTTGTGAAGTATGAGTGGATGGTCTCATCATTCTAGATCTTGACATTCTTCAACTGGTTCCTTAGAGTCATCTTCCGATTGATGTTCTTCCCTTCAAATGGTTTGGTTAGGGCATCAAACATGGCTTTAGGTGTCTTGAGAGAGGAAACCCGTGGAATGAGGTGATCTTTAATAGAATTTGCAATGATCCTCTTTGCCATAACCAACTTATTCTTATGTAAGGCCTTGGCCTCATCTCTCTCTGGGACTGGAATCTCCTCGTGGATATAGGAGTCCAACTCATTTTCTTCCAGGACCAGGGAGATCCTATACTTCCAAGCTCGGAAGCTATTAGCTCCCTCAAGATTTTCATCAAGCTTGGTATTATGAGACATCTTAACTGAGAACCTCAAATGGAAATACAAAAGATTTAGATCTTACAAGGTCAAGATGTTGGATCTGTATTTTGGAGCTGAAATCCTGCAGTGCTGGTTCAAGAGCAGATTAGGGTTTTTCTTTTCCAGAGTTCTGTCCAACCAAATTCTTTGAATTTGATCCCTGACTTTGATTTTAGGGAGGAGATCAATCCAGGCTTGGGCTCACTAAAAAAATCCACTTCTGTGAAAAACCCTAATTTTTTGTAGCAGCGTCGGGTCCAAAACTGAAAAACCTCATAATTGGATTTTGCTTCAACAGAAAGATGATCCCTAGGGAGGAGAGTTATTCCACCCTACTTTTTCTGAAAACCTATGGAGAGAGATCCACAAAATAGGAAGCCCTAGTTCCCGCAGCTGCATAGTGTCTTTTTCTTAGGTTAGCTTTGATACCATGTTAGATTTTTAACATTAAACTAGCATATCATTAGGATCTTTAACTGAGAGAACAACAAGCACAACAATTAAACACAAGAGACAATGAACATAGTGTTTTTCCTCAGGGAAACCATAAATGGAGAAAACACCACAACTTCCTCAGAGATAGAATCAGCACCAAAGTGAAACCCAAAAATAGTATGATGATTTCCCGACAGCAGTAAGCTATTTCTTCCTTGCCCTAGTGTCTTTCTCTTCCTCAGCTATGCGCTACAACTGAGTGTGGATGAGTGTGTGTTAAATAGAGAGATCACCTCTCTATTTATACTAATTCTCGACATGACTAAAACCCTACTAGGTCCGACCTCTCTAAGAGAGTCTAATAACCCTAGTGCCCCGGAACTGCGGGGACTTTAACCCTTAGACAATAGGAGGGTTACCCACAATGACTTGACATGACTTGTTTACATTATAGATCTTCTCGATAGGAACATCGGGGCATGACATGACATAAGTACATCCCAAAATAAACATCGGGTTACAATAGATAAGAAATACAAGTGAATACATTCCGAAGTTACAATTACATTAACAATGGTAATATTGGCAGAGGAAGTCAAATATGGAGGAGAAGGTAATAAATAGTTAGGGTCAACTATTTTAACTCTACACTTTTATATAGTTCTATTTTAAGTACGAAATAGCAGACCAAGAGACAAAATTTGATGAATTTTGTGTTAATATAAAGGGTATGATTTAGAGAAATTGTATTTGTTTACATACACTAGATAAATATCCTCTTATGATGACCCTCAAGGGAATTAGGCTATCATTTTTGGTATCAGAGTAGGATACTAATTTGCAGGTTGAAGGAAGAATACTCTTTGAAGAGAGTAAGTCAGAATGTAAATTTCTGAACAGAGAAATGAGAGGGGAATACTCTTTGACAGAGTAAAGCTAGAATTTTAAAGAGAGGAGACAAAAAGAGAAGCTTGTGAAGAATTATTTGCAATAGGAATTTGTGGACAAAAGAGGACATTTCAATCAAAGTACAGAGCTAAACATTGTATGGAAGATGGTAAATTATTGGTGTTATGATTTTTTCATTTGATAGAATAAATTTTGTGTTCTATAAGTAACAACTAAGGGAGATTGTGGTAAGGGAACCCTCACATCAGAAGTGTTGTAAGAAGTGAATGAAAATGTTATAGCCAGGGAAGAGAATAGTGAGTGTTCAATGGGTTTTGAGTGAGAGAACCAAAAGGATGATGATAGGTCAAGTAGGAGAAACTTGATGAGGTATTAAGGGGAGAGGCTTACTTACATTCATGATAGATTCATAGGAACTCATGGAGGTAGTGGGAAAGATGATTGTTGATATTCATACAAAGGGTTCAAGAGGAATCCACAATAGAGTATAGGAGGATTCCAATGCAGTTGGTGTCAGAAGGATGATTCAAAGTAAATTTAACAGGGAACTTACTGAGCTAAAGGAAAGGCTTAGTAAATTAATTGAACTATTTCATGAGGAAGATACAGAAGGTCAATATTATGGATGGAAATTGAAGAGGAAGGTGCAATGGCCTGTAAAAATGTTATGTTCTAGGAATCTCAAGCACAAGCTTAGTGTATGGGTGAAGGAAGAGGAAAGACTCAGGGAAGCTGAGCATGAGGAAGAATTTCACATGATGTGTGAACCTGAGCAAGGTGGTTACCTTGGTGAAGAGAAAGAAGATGCTGATAAAGAGTTTACTGATAAACTCATGAACTGGTCAAGGATTTCATATTAGTATGAGAAGGAAGAAGAGGATTTCAACGAGGGGTCTTTTGAATACCTAAAATATTGTTTTGCAGAAATAGATCAACATGGAAAGTTGGAGGTGAAGGAATCAGCTGAGACTGAAGGTCCTTATGTTTTTAATACTAACGAAATATGTTTAACTGTAGGTTGAACAAGTGGAAGAAAAGGATAGTTACTGAATTTTAATGTCCAACATATTGGAGAGGATGAAGATAAACGAGAATTTGAAATCATAGGCATAGGGTGGAATGTCTATGTTATGAACATCTATTTGTTGATTTTGTTATAGACATTGTGCAAATGGATAGCTGAGATGGTGACTGAGGAAATAGATTTTCCTGGTGACAGTAAAATTTATTTTTATTGGTTGAAGGAAAATACAAAGGAATAAATTGTCTTGAGAGACAGTATGGCAAATCACGACAGAGCTGAAGGTCTTGAGGAAAGTGGTAATAAATTTATTATATTGCAGTAATGGTAGAAGCCTTTGAAATTTTTGAATACTTTTGAGCAAGAGTGTGTCACAATAGAGGATTATAAGGATTTTTATATTTTTATACTTGAAAAGGACATCCAAAAACAAGTGTTTTAGCAAAGAGACAGGTTGGATGATGAAGTTGATTGTCAGAAAACAGGATTGCAAAGCAATAATAGTTATACAGTTAAATCATTAAACAAGATGAAAAACACACTAAACACATTACAGAGAGACATATATATAATGTGGTTCACCCAAATTATGGGATACATCCACACAAAAATTTACAGTTCTTTTATTACCGTCTAGAAAGATGTAGGGATACAAGCTACAGCAATACCCCTGCACTTCCTCTTCATGCTCTCACAGTCTCTCTCACACAATCACAGAGATTGTTTACAATGATACAAATATAATACAATACCATACAGATGCGTATTACAATTCTGTTCTTTTATAGGGGAAATACCACGGGGAAATACTATGGTTAACCCAATACCATGGGGTCCGCAAAACTATTGGCCAACAAACATCCCAAAAATTTTCTCTGGGGCTTCGCCCATGAACCCCAAAGTTGGGGAATGAGTTTATAGTAAACCTGGGGTACAAACACGAATGAATAACATATATGAATTTGGGAGATCAGGATCCACAACCAACATTGATGAAATATGGAAGCTTATGCAAAGATGTTTCAAGAGGAGGTCTTGCAGGAAGAGGAAGACAGATAGTTTTGGAAAGCAGTTGTCTATACATATCTAGGGTGACAAACATTTTCATGCTAATGTATTCTATGTTTTCCTTTGTAACATGAAATATGATTTTTTTATATGTAGATGAAGGAGGAACACAAGTGTTCAATGAAATCAGGGCATGTACCAGATATTTGTTGCTAACAAAGTGCTGGAAGGTATGGTTGAATGGAATGTTCACAATAGGAACATAGCCTAGATTCACATTTGGGTATTTTCTACAATCCTACATAAAAGAAATAGGGAGGGAGCTCATGGACAAGAGCCCATGAAAATTTTCAAGCTGGGGAGTATGACGTGGGAGCATAGACTCAAGAAGATGAAGTCATCCATGACTTCATCATGGTAAAATGAATTTCAAGACCTAGGGTCTTGAACCTATGTAAAATTTATTTATTTTGTTAAAAGATGAATAATATGGATAAGGAAATTCGGTCCTTTCCACTTGTAAATGATTATATAAGGTTAGTTGGAGTCAGTTAAGCTATTTGATGAGTCACTAGTGACTCATAGGGTCAGTTGAGTTTATTAAGGAGTCATCAAGTCTAGGTCATGTAAGAAGGAATGAGTGTTATGGCATTTTCTTTGGTTGAATTGTGATAAATTTTGATCACATGCGAGGAGGGGCTATAGAAAGGTGCTTTTGTTTAAAGCAAAGGAGGTAAGCGCTATGTCCATTAAGTGCTAAGAGTTTGATGTTGGAGAAATTCTAGAGTGTTAATGGTTGTGTTGAGAAGATGAGTGTTTTAAAGAATGGTGGTAAGATTGGCGAAGGTAGTCAAATATGGAGGAAAAGGTAATAAATAGTTAGGGTCAACTATTTTAACTCTGTACTTTTATATAGTTTTGTTTTATGTAGGAAATAGCAGACCGAGAGACAAAATTTGATGAATTTTGTCTTAATATAACAAGTATGATTTATAGGTAGTGTATTTGTTTACATACACTGGATAAAGATCATCTTATGATGACCTTGAAGGGAATTGGGCTATCACCCAGCCTTAAGCACCTCATGATTGTCCAAAAAAATAGGATCAGTGGGAACCTATCCTACATTGTTAACATATCTCCATATTTTATTTCCTTTAAGAACTATAGATATCCTAACCTTCAACTATAGGTAGTTGGACACCCTATCCAACCTGTCCTCATACCTAATAATGGTCATTTTAACACTTCCTCAACCAAAAAATATCAAGTCCAATCCACAACAAGCCCTTCTTTCACATTGTTCCTTTTGTCTCAGTAAGAAATCAAAATGTTCATAGTCTTTTAGCTATCCCACTCCAATACCATGTAAAAGTTCGATTAAAAAATCTACTTGTTCACTTATATATTTAATCAAACACTTTGAATTATAATAGATATCTTTCTTATCTAAGTTAAATGTTCATCCATCAATCAGTATAATGTCGGTCTTAACTTTGAATAGTAAACACACAAGCCTAATCACTGAAACCACTGTCAAGCTAAAAGAAAGATAAACATAATCAATTTAGGTCCAAATATAGGGTGAAACTCCAACAGGGGAAAACCCAAAGAGATATTTTTATTGAATTAATAACAAATTTTAAACTTCATACAACTTAGAAATTTACAATGTTTCCCCTCAATAACTCAAAAATCCAAAGACAACCTTATCTTCACCCTTTATTTCATTTCCTTGGAACTTGTGCCAGACAAGAGAAGGCTATATAGATTACTCACACATGCCAGAATATAGAAATACAAATTATGTCTTGAAAATCATGCCACAGTACAACCTCCCTATGTATGGTATGTTAGAAAACAATAATAGATATAAGTATTCTTCTACATCAAGAAATGTTCCAGTAATAATACAAGCTAGTATGGAATTTTTGAGTAGAAAAATCACTTCCATATTGCCTCAGGATTATTTCCCACGCGTAGTTGCTTCCCTGAGAATTTGTGCCCTTCAATATTTTGTACAAACTGTTAAACATATGGTTGTAACTTTGGTTGGGAACCACACCTTTGATTTTACATGGACAATGTGCTCTTACTCAATGCATAAATCACACATATTTCTTCTTTGATCTCTCTTTCTCAACTTGATGTTCCTTTTCTTTTCCCTAGGTATATTTTATACTTTATCTCACCCAAAATGGCCCTAACTAAATCAACCAACTTAATCAAAGGATGATATTTGATTAATATGAGGTTTCTCATTAATGCACATAATAAACCTAGTTTGTTAATTAAATGCACATTAAATGTACTTTTGGGTCCGACAACTTAAAGTCATTTTAATGTTATAAAGTACAAAATCACTTTATTAATATTAAAAACACTTTACATTAATAAACGTTCTTAGGGATTACAACTTAAGTCCCCCCCCATGACAAACCATTAAAAAAGAAAAGGAGGACATCCTAAGTTAACTTATTAACAAGCCTATACCAATGGAATTAACTAGCTTCCTAGTATGTACTACTACCATTGTACTCAAGGACTACAAGATCATGCAATTCTATAGTAAACCATACAAGTAACAACCAGGGAAACACAACTAGAGATACCATCCCGAATTCAAAATACTACTTGATAATCCATAGAAAAACTAAGGTAGAGATTTCATATACAAATAATTATTCTTACTAAAAACAATAACATAAACATGACTCTTTTAATAAGAAATGTAGTCTTCAACCATCAAACAACATAAGCATTTTTCAAGTTCCAACTCATACATTTCCAACACCTATTGTATTCGTTGCATAAATCTCATACTGCTATAAAATAAAGCACATGAATAGACATCTCTATAATAGAACTTATACCTAAACATTCACCTTAGGAAACAACTTTAAATTTAACAACAATATGCAATCCATAAACTACCATCATATATTCATCAAATATATAATATAACATGACATGTTTCTAGATAAAATTCTAGAACATATTTTAGACATGTGGTTTATAGTAATATACCTATATGTAAACAATGATTGTAACAAGGCCACATTCCAACCAATCACAGACATATTAAGCTCATGTGTCTCTCATCATGATATACACCCCCTAGTTAGGTCCAAGGATCCACAAGAAATGGTACATTATATCATATCCACCCATACTCTTACTCCTTGAAAACAAATCAACCACAAACTAATCACAGACTACAACCAGTTCCCAAAGGAATTCAAACAAAAGCCACAAACAACCATGCCTGTAGGAGAAATCACCCTGAGAATTTATGGTTTACCCAAAATTCACAAAGAAGGGATTCCCTTAAGACCAATTGTAAATACAATTGGTTCCCCAACTTATGATCTCGTAAAATTCATAGCAAAACGTTTAGGTCCTCTGTTTGGACACACCGAGTCCTTCATTAAAGACTCCAGAGATTTTGTTGAACTGATCTCGGAGGAGAGGATTAATACCAATGACATTATGGTTAGCTTTGATGTTGTTAGTTTATTCATCAAGATCCCATTGAATGAAGCTATTGAAGTCATTCATGAAGTCAACGACCTCGAGAATTCAAAATTTGCAAAATTTTGTCTCCACTCCACGTTCTTCAGCTTCCAAGATCAATTCTACGAACAAAATAGTGGGGTAGCAATGGGGTCTCCCATTTCACCTATCGTCACCAATATTTTCATGGAGAAATTTGAAAACAAGGCCCTCAAATCCTATCCCTTGAAACAAAAAATGTGGAAAAGATATGTGGATGACACTAATGTCATTTGGCCCCATGGAGAACAAGAACTTAACAGATTCTTGGAGCATCTCAGTCTCCAATCAGATGACATAAAATTCACCATGGAAGTGGAAGAGAATGAGAGAATTCCCTTCCTTGACGTATTGATCTACAGAAAACTTGATGGTTCTTTGGGACATAGGGTCTTTAGAAAGAAAAACCACACCAATAGTTATGTCGATGCGGATTCTCATCATCATCCTTCTTAGAAGCTAGGAATTATAAACACTCTAGAAGCAAAGGCGGTTAGAATTTGTGATGATGAACATCTTAAAGAAGAGCAAGATAACCTAGCTAAAATATTTAGAAGCATCGGTTACAAAGAGAGTGACATCAAGAAAGCCATTAGGAACCCCTTAAGTAACCCCCAAAACCACCAGCAGCGCAATAAAGAGGGCCCATATCCCTTACATTCAAGGTGTCACTGATAGGGTTGCCAAAATCCTAAGAATGAAAGAGATCCTTACCGCATTCGAACCCCTAGAAACCATAAGGCAGAAAATGAGGACTGTCAAAGACAAGATTAACGAACATCAACTGAAAGGCATCTATAAGGTTACATTTTCATGTGTCCTTAACTACATTGGAGAAACTGGTCGGTCTCTCAAGGTTATAATTAAAGAACACGGGGTCGACGTTCGCAACCAACATACCCACACCCCAGCCTTGGCAGAACACTCGGAGAAATCAAAGCACCATATATGCCCTGAGGAAACTTCAATTCTTTTCATAGAAAACCACTATTACAAAAGACGGTTCAGAGAAGCCTTAGAAATAATCAAACAACCAAAAAAACTGAATAGAGATGGTGGATTTGAAGTGAGTAAGAACTAGGTCCCCTTAATCAAGCATCAAAATAAATTTAAACATAATTAGGTTTTAGGTTTGAAATGAAAACTAAATAATTACAATCATTAACCTTAAAATTAAATCCATTAACCTTAAGTAATTAAAATACTTTAAGCAACATAATTAAAATTAAAATTTTATAAAAACATAATTAAAAAAAAATTTAATAAAAAAAATAAAAAACATAAATAATTTTAAAAATTTAAAAATAAAAAATTTTAATAAATTTTTTTAAAAACCTTTAGTAAAATTTAAAAAAAGCATAATTAAGAAACATAAAAAAAATTTAATAAATATTTAAAAAAAAAAATTAAACCTACAACAAAGTCGGCTAAATCTTAATTTAAAAAACCTAATAATCAAAACCTATTTATTACTCCAAAACCGCACTTCTTCTCTCTGACTTTTTGTCTTGATGATGGTTCCTAATTCAGAATCGAAATGTCGACAATATTCAAGAAATGGCCACTGCGGATTCTTTGGAAAACCTTTCCATTAATCTACCTCACCACAGAAACTTACGAACTAAAACCACCAAGAACTCAAACAGAGGCCAAATCTACGCGCTGCTAGGATTTACAAGATACAAAAGGGATTTATTAAGTAACTAGGTTTATAAAACAAATGAGATCAAGCATAAATATGCAGGAACCTCAAGTTATCAACCAGAATGACCTCGTAAAGATCACCCTCGCACAACACTAAGGAGCGTTCTCCTTTTCTGTATAATCACTCCCTCATATGTTAGGAGATCTCAATATTTACTAAATTACAAGCTGAAATATTCCCTTATTAATTAAGATAATTCCATTGGTTATGGTTTACATGAAATGATTGGCATGTCAAGGTCTACCTTGTCATAAATACATGCATACACCAATATGAAACCAATATTCTACATGGTAATCTGTACTAGCTATATCTTAGGAAAAATTTCACCTACATTTGAAACCATCCTCCTGATGGCCTCCTATTTTTGCTTGTTCAGCACTATATTTTCTAGTTCAAAGTTCCATGGAATCAAGTAATATTCAACTTTATTTAGTTATGTTTTGTGCTTGGATATGCCTTTTCAAGAGCAACATTGCAAGGTGCTCTAGCAGGTGAATTTTTGATATTTTTCATTATTTATTTATTATTTTGTTTGGTTTTTATTTATATAATGAAACTTTTATTTTTTATTTAAAAATTGGTCAATTGAGAAGTCTTTATTTTTCATGTAGTGGTCCTTTTGGTTGTTCGACCCAACACTTGTCCCAGCGCTTAAAGAATATATGTTGACTGAACCAGAGATTTGGGGGATCTTGTTGCCAGAGGAGATGTCTCACTTGGGTTTCAAGTCATTTTCGGGATGCATGTGCAGTTATCTGGTGCTGTTTTGTAGCTGTCATTTGCTCAGGAGGTTATTGCCCTCAATCTTCAGCAATCTATGGATTCGAGGAAGTTCGAATCCAATCTTTTGGTTCATGTATGCATTATTGATCAGGATAGGCGTAGATTTGTTGGGATGGGGTCGATCCTTGCTCAAAGGTCGACCCATTTTGTGATTCAAATATAAATATGACTTTGAAACCCTAGAGAGAAAAAAAAAAGACACTGTAAACTTTGTTTTTATTAATTGATCAACAGCTGCATTTATCTTCTTAAGGTTTTAATTTCAGACTTGTAAGCGTTGAAGGCAGGGCCCACCTTCAACTCTGATCATCTGTGTATATCATTGTTGTTTTACTGCTATAGGTAAAGTTATACTGCATATTTTGAGACTATTTTCATAGATGTATGCCAATATAACTGATGATTTGGGAATGAAATACACGCTTTAAGCTAGTCGATGTCATTGAATGTGTGCGTTAAGTTTGATTGCATTATTCAACATCTTTGGATAGGATAATTACTTTCAGGTTTTGTTTGTAGGTTCAGGATTTGATTTAGTAGAATAGAGATTTGAAGAATAGCAAGAATGGAAAGCTAGGTTGGACTTCAATTTCCAGATTTCTTTCATGTTCAGAACTAATCCTAACTATCGAATAGTTCAATTTATTGCCCAAGATCATGTTAAGTCACAGAGTGTTTCAAAGACTTGTTGATTTGCAGTATTTATTGAATGTATGGTGATTTTAGAAGTATTTGCAGAGATTTTAGTTTAAAGAGTTTAGAGGGTTTTCCAGATAGCATTTCGAATTGGCTATATAGGGATTGGAGTTATGCTTTTGTTTATTTCATGATATTGAACGAAATTAAAAAGAAGTATCACAGCTCATTAAGTATTTGACAGCGTTGTTTCCATGGTATGAAGACAAGTTTTGCAGGATAGGAAAATGAGAGTGCAGTGTGTGTTGTCTGAATAGTTTCAATACATTTTTGTGAGTAGAACTCAAGAAGAGTGTATTTGTTTTTAGCAGAAAGTCAGACTTCATTCTATTAATTGTTTGTGAATGATTTACGGTTAAAAAGGAACATCATAAGATTCTTTATGGGTGATGATTGTAGCCTTAGATGTAATATTAGAAAGATATAAAACCATTAAGATTGACCCAGAGTATTCATTTTGTAGGCAAGTTTGAAATTAGAGTTTTCCTTTAGTAAATTATTTACTTGCTTGGTTGCTTGATTTAAAGAATAGGTTAACAATTAGCATAGTTTGAGATTGTTGTAGATTACATTGGATTTGAAAAATTTGTAGACTGTAAGACAGGATCAGTAAGCTAATTCCCTTTCCTTAGGTTAGACTCAACAACTTTTGGCATTGATTGTTCAACAGAGTAGTAGTTCCATAGTTTTACATTCTGTTTCCTTATCTATGGGCAAATTACAATTACCCTAGGCATGAGCTTGAAACCATTTTGCCCCACACATATAGTGTAGTGACTCAAAGTTTACGTGTCCTGGTTGACAATTAAATTGAAAGTAAATTAATTAGCAATAATTTTACCCAACATTTTGGCACCGTTGCTGGGTAGTTGCTCCAAGGTAAGCTGGTATTTTGCTCATTTTCTACGAATTTGTTGGCTGTGAAGTTCAGGTAGATAGGGGTAGATAGGTTTCCTTTACATTACACAACAAGGTGGATGGGAAACGATAAGACACAAAGATGAATTCACTACGGGATTCCCATGGTGTAACAACCTAACGCATCCACTTTAGTGGGTTCCCCCAAATCCTTGTTGTTTCCTTCTCGTAAGTGTGTTTGCTTTTTCACATGTTTGATTTATTTTGCTACAAAAGTGTGTTTACCTTTCCTGTAAGGCGTGTTTACTTTCTTGCAATTTAATTTCATGCAAGTATGTTTTTTCTTTTTGCAAGTTTGGGTGTGTTTATTTTCCGCAATTTGATTTCAAGAGTGTTTTATTTTATGCAAGAGCGGTGTGTGTTTTATTGGCGTAAATATGTTTTTACTGGTAGATAGTCTTGATTAGAATCATTTAAAACACATATAAACCAAATAAAAATAAAAACTTGGGTGCTGTAAGAGCCCTAGACACTGATCCTTGTGCGAGACATGAACAAAACAACCGACAGAAATGGATTCAGAAGTAACCATCAATTTGGGAAAACTTTCTCAAATCCTAGCTGCAGTTGGGAATTCTTCTTATCAGGTAGAACACATCCTGACAGCAGTTAAGATTTTATCCACCTCTCCTGACATAACAAATGAACCAAAGTCCCAAGAGCCACAAAAAAATATTCCTTGCCAAATTGCAGAGGAAATTGACAACTTGGGGATTACATCCGATGGAAAGCAACCTAAAAATGAGGAGGTATTAGCAGATCCTCTATGTACTTCTGAAATCAATCAATCAGAAGAAGGGGATCTACATGACATGATGAAGGAAGGTGAGTACCAGGACTACTTTGAAAGTTGGTTCCAAGAGGTAACTAGACTACAACACCATTTCCTCCTTCAACACCTTTTGTGGCGGAAGAAAGTTAGTCGGTTGGTTCTCCATATCCAGGTAATCATTGCAAAAACTTTTTCATATGTGGATAAAGGTATATTTTTAATCTTACTTTGCACTTGGTTACATTGGAAGAATTCATATACTTGACTAGAAATGTTTTCTTTCTTCTTAGGTAGAATAGGAAAATATGTATATAAATAAAAAAGTTGCATGTTTAGTTTAGAAATTAATGCAGCTTCGTTGTTTTTCTATTTTTTTCAGTAAAATGATAAGATCTTAAACCAAAATTGATACCTTCTCTCCAATCCATACTTTCAGAAAATTTATTACAACAGCAGCTCATAGCCTATAAAAAGGAAAAATGCCAGAGGGTAATATGAAATTGTGACTGTTTTTAATAATGGTTCTGTAAATATAAGATCAATTGATGATGAACAGGTTGCATTTGTGGGATTGGACATCTATTTTGAGTTTCAAATTTTGTCTATCTAAAAATTTCTTGCATAGGGACATGCAAGGTCTTCAGTCTGGGGGAGATGATGGCCTCCTATTTTTGCTTGTTCAGCACTATATTTTCTAGTTCAAAGTTCCATGGAATCAAGTAATATTCAGCTTTATTTAGTTATGTTTTGTGCTTGGATATTCCTTTTCAAGAGCAACATTGCAAGGTGCTCTAGCAGGTGACTTTTTGATATTTTTCATTGTTTATTTATTATTTTGTTTGGTTTTTATTTAAATAATGAAACTTTTAGTTTTTTATTTAAAAATTGGTCAATTGATAAGTCTTTATTTTTCATGTAGTGGTCATTTTGGTTGTTCGACCCAATGCTTGTCCCAGCGCTTAAAGGATATATGTTGACTAAACCAAATATTTGGGGGATCTTGTTGCGAGATGAGATGTCTAACTTGGGTTTCAAGTCGTTTCCAGGATGCATGTGCAGTTATCTAGTGCTATTTTGTAGCTGTCATTTGCTCAGGAGGTTATTGCCCTCAATCTTCAACAATCTATGGATTCCAGGAAGTTTGAATCCAATCTTTTGGTTCATGTATGCATTATTAATCGGGATAGGCGTAGATTTGTTGGGATGGGGTCGATCCTTGCTCAAAGGTTGACCCATTTTGAGATTCAAATATAAATATGACTTTGAAACCCTAGAGAGAAAAAAAAAAGACACTGTAAACTCTGTTTTTATTAATTGATCAATAGCTGCATTTATCTTCTTAAGGTTTTAATTTCAGACTTGTAAGCATTGAAGGCAGGGCCCACCTTCAAATCTGATCATCTGTGTATATCATTGTTGTTTTACTGCTGTGGGTAAAGTTATACTGCATATTTTAAGACTGTTTTCATAGATGTATGCCAATATAACTGATGATTTGGGAATGAAATACACGCTTTAAGCTAGTCGATGTCATTGAATGTGTGCGTTAAGTTTGATTGCATTATTCAACATCTTTGGATAGGATAATTACTTTCAGGTTTTGTCTATAGGTTCAGGATTTGATTTAGTAGAATAGAGATTTGAAGAATAGTGAGAATGGAAAGCTAGGTTGGACTTCAATTTCCAGATTTATTTCATGTTCAGAACTAATCCTGACTATCGAATAGTTCAATTTATTGCCCAAGATCATGTTAAGTCACAGAGTGTTTCAAAGACTTGTTGATTTGCAGTATTTATTGAATGTATGGTGATTTTAGAAGTATTTGCAGAGATTTTAGTTTAAAGAGTTTAGAGGGTTTTCCAGATAGCATTTCGAATTGGCTATATAGGGATTGGAGTTATGCTTTTGTTTATTTCAGGATATTGAATGAAATTAAAAAGAAGTATCACAGCTCATTAAGTATTTGACAGCGTTGTTTCCATGGTCTAAAGACAAGTTTTGCAGGATAGGCAAATGAGAGTGAGTGTGTGTTGTCTGAATAGTTTCAATACATTTTTGTGAGCGTAGAACTCAGGAAGAGTGTATTTGTTGTTAGCAGAAAGTCAGACTTCATTCTAGTAATTGTTTGTGAATGATTTAGGGTTAAAAAGGAACATCATAAGATTCTTTATGGGTGATTATTGTAGCCTTAGATGTAATATTATAAAGATATAAAACCATTAAGATTGACCCAGAGTATTCATTTTGTAGGCAAGTTTGAAATTAGGGTTTTCGTTTAGTAAATTATTTACTTGCTTGGTTTCTTGATTTAAAGAATAGGTTAACAATTAGCATAGTTTGATATTGCTATAGATTACATTGGATTTGACAAATTTGTAGACTGTAAGATAGGGATCAGCAAGTTGATTCCCTTTCCTTAGGTTATACTCAACAACTTTTGGCATTGATTGTTCAACAGAGTAGTAGTTCCATAGTTTTACATTCTGTTTCCTTATCTATGGGAAAATTACAATTACCCTAGGCATGAGCTTGAAACCATTTTGCCCTGCACATATAGTGTAGTGACTCAAAGTTTACGTGTCCTGGTTGACAATTAAATTGAAGGTAAATTAATTAGCAATAATTTTACCCAACACCTCCCTATCCCCGGTATCTCTCCCCCTCAACATACACAACCCAAGAGATGAGACCCATTCATTGCTTTACAATCCCTCAACTATCTACAATACCTATAAGGCTTCTAGTGCTCAATTAACCAGTACCTCTGTAATGGGAATAAATGGAAAAAGTAGTTAGGATATCCCAGCAGACACACACTCAAGCATCAACATGCTCAACAAAAAACTCAACATTCTTCACACAAGCATAAATATCCCCTAAAAGAATGCCAAACACATGTATCAACTAACTATCTACCACGGACAACTCCCTTTCAATTTGGAAAACTAACATATTGAGAAGAACACATAGCCCAGACTAATAAGGAAACAATGCTCATTGTAGAATTAAACATTTATTTCTGGTGCACACTTCATATATTTAGTCTCTAAAAATTAGGTAGTAAGCTTCATCAAACTAACTAAACACACTGCAAACTGATGAGAATAATAAATATCATTTGATAAATAAGCTTTCCTATGTATATAAGTTGAGAAAGCATAGAATATTCTTGCAAGAGACCAAGCTTCCACTTGATTCCTCCATTCAATATCTTCCTTCAAACAAAATTCAGAACTTAGAATTTATAATTTTATCAAAATAACAAAACATAGGAATGATCCTAAAGTTTAGGCAAATTTATGACGAAGTTCCCAAACTAGTCATGCATTTTGATTCACTAAGGTAAAAGAGATGGAAACTAAAGTTAATCCATCCCTTCCTAGGAAAGAGGAAAATGTAATGCTTTTCCTTTAATTTGTAAATTCATTAATACAAGAGATGCAACCTCAAATACCTTTAATTCACATGAGTTGCACTTACTTGGAACCTGAAAGGTTGAATCATACACAAGTTTATTTCAAGGAAGCAAATGGATACATAATTTATATTCATTTATAGCGGAGGTAAGTAGAGGAGGCGAGCAACCGGAGGTTGTAGCAGATATTATTTATTTGGTGCTTTACTAAATTAAATTCTCTAGTGTGTATATAACACAAATGCACCAATGCATATAGAAAATAAATACACTAGGGAGAAAAAAAAAAGATAATGCATGAAATAAAAATTTATAATTTAAAAAATTAAGCGCAATGACCAGAATTTTTTTGAAATCATAATGGTGCATTTTAGTAGGTGTACCACACCAGTGTGTCAACAAAAAATGCACTGGACCTCAAAAACATAATTTTGCGCCCTAAAAAAACACCAAATAAAAAAACTTTATGCAGAAAGAGTGAAACTTTCATGAAACATATGCAGTGTGTTTTTATAATCTTACTGCACCGGTGCGTATAAAAACATAATGCACTGGTATATCCTAACCACATTCTAGTGCCCCCCCCCAAAAAAAACATCAATTTAAAAAAAATGTGATTGCAGGTCGTTCATTATTAATAAGCACTACGGTGCATGTGAAAAACAAAAACACATTGGTTGGGATTTGTTAAAAATAAAAAAATTATGTAAAAGAATTATGTAAAAACCTACATGCAGTGCAGAGGTGTGTGTACAATGCACTAGTGCATTATACTCCCAGGCACAACAGAGCAAGGTTTTATAAATAAAAATATTACCATGCAGTCAAAATATTTTTTACCTCTTCATAGTTCTTCTGAGCCATCTGTACCGGTGTTTTCCAAAACCCACCTAGACACCTTGCCACCGGTGCTCATTACACTCCTTGTTGACACATTGCTCACTTTCATTGGTTGCTCAATTGAGTTTGAATTTTTCCAAATGGTGGGAAGAGAATCAAATTCTCCATACATAGCCAAGATGGCTCCCTGACACGCAGTTTTACGGGTAAGCTAATTCTTACTTGATTATTTAAATTTTAAATTTTAAATTTTCAATTAATACTTAATTTTCCATTTAAAAAAAAATTAAAAACTTTCGCAGTGCGTTCAAGTCGTTCGAATTGCCCTACACGTTAGTGCACATTGTAATTTGTTATAGGATACACCAATGGTAGGCTAACCGAACATATTGAACGCACCATCCTATTGGTGCACCGCCATAGAATAAAATAAATTTTAAAATTATAAACTAATATCTGGTGTGTTAATTACACATAGTCACAATAAGTTTACGGTGCAACTATCTGTATCCAGCGCATCGGATTGATAGTTCTCTACTACCTCATAGTGCACTGCAATAACATAAACAATATTTTTAAAACTATAAACTCATAATTGGCATGTTCATTACAAAAAAGCACACTGATTTTATGGTGCGCCTATTTGTATCAAATGCACCGGTAAAGATTATCAAGAAAATTTAAATCCTAACTTTTTGACAGATGCCAGTGCACCAGTATTCAGTGCAATGACATCCTCTAGGAGAATCGTGGTGCTTTTACATTATGTTATCATGCATTAAATGGTGCATTTTCGTGGTATAAATGCATTGGGTACTGCTGTGCTACTCTTTAGTAGCACACCACCATAACATAAAACTTATTTCAAAACTATAAACTAACAAATGGTGTGTTCATTATACTTAAGCGCAACGACTTTACAGTGCACATATTTGTATCAAGCGCACCGGTAAATATTACCATGAAGATTTAAAAACCATCTTTATGGGGGGAATCAACACACCATGTTTAGTGCTATGACATCCACTGGGATCCCCGCACCGTACCGCACCAGAAAAACATAAAAAACATTTAAAAAAAATATACTCACAACCAATGCATTCATTACACATAAAAGCACTGACTTAATAATGCATTATTTTTATATAAGCACATCATGTATAGTGCATTATATTAATATGGGCGTACCATATTTCAATTTTTTGAAAAAAAAATATTTTTTTATTTTAATACATATAATTCTCATATAATTTTTTTATATTTATTTTTATGACAAGAGACCATTCATGTTATATGTGAAATAGGGACATGACTGTCGTGAGGAGAGGAAGTAGAAGGAAAATTCAGTTTCCCATTATAACTTGCACAAAGAGTGGTAGGCTAGGGAGAGGGATAGAGATTTATACCCTTGTCCTATACTCCATAGGTAGTCCAATTCGGTCTCGATCAATGGTTTTGACCCATTGAGGATGACATATATTTTATAAAAAGGATCTCTAGGAGAGGTGAGAACATTCCTTGATTACCTAAGGTATCAGGTTGAGTTGTAGCATCATCTCAGCTAGTATATGTTTATATATATGATGATCCCAACATCCTCAATCCTCTTTAGTTTCAGGTTAGTGGTGGGAAGCTCTCCATTGCTGCTTTTGGTAGAGAGGATGTTAGGTGCCTCTCTTTGTTGGTGGAGACCATATTGCATATCACCAATGATCGAAAACACATTAGCTTCCCTCTATTATATTATGTTGATTCTTTAATGTATACACTTAGATGTGGTAGGTGGTCTGCTATGTTTTTATGATAGTTTTGTTATGCTCTTAGCCAATGCTGCGCGTGTATTGGTGGGAAGGAGAATTTCCTTTTCGTGTTATAAAAATAGGATCGCAAAGCAATGAAAATAAACAATAAATAAGATGGAAATATTAAAATACATTTCAAGAGAGACACAGGTATAACATGGTTCACCCAAGATGTGCTACGTCCACACAAAAATTTCTAGTCCTTTATTATTATACCATCTAGAAAAATGAAGGGATACAACCTGCAACAACCATGTTGCACTTCCTCTTCACTCTGTCACAGTCTCTCTCACACATTCACAAATATTGTTTTACAATGCTACAATACAACTACACAATTGTATTGCAATGCTTTCCTTTTATAGGAGAATTACCATGGGAAAATACCATGGATCACCCAATGCCATGGGACTGTAAATTGTTGGCCAACAAACATCCAAAAAATTTCATTCAGGGCTGCTTCCCTTGGACCCACATGCGGGGACGCACCTCCTCCTGGGACGAGTGTACAATAAAATTGGGGTACAAACATGGCTAAACAATAACATCTCTAAATCTAAAAGATTAGGCTCCACAACCAAAATTCCAATTCAGAGTTGTTTTTCTTATTTTTTGAGAGATTTCTAGCCACCATGCCATATTTTGACTAGAACCCTCCTAAGTTAATGACAAATGTTTGTATGTGCATGTGGGGTAATATGATTCCCAAGAGGGGGAAACATGACTTTCCAGTGAGGATCACCATGGATTTGATCGATATGTTGGGAAGTGAGGAGCCTCCTAGGTTAGACATGGTTCCATATCCATATGCCAGCTTGGATTGGAGAGGGTGTCCCAACATATTATTCACCCAAGATGAGCCATCAAATGATAGAGTTAAATTAAATTTTATGTTTGAATTAATATATTGTTATAGCTGATTTCACCACTCTAGGTGAATCACACTTTGTATGGCCTTCCCCTATCCCGCTGCAGACTCCTTAGACCCTATGGACCACTTTTTGTCCCTTGATGTTTCCTTGATCATCCCTAAAAGCATCTAAAAAATGATACAGGTAACTTTTAAACCTATAAGCGCGTATATACGCGGGTTTGACCACTAAAAACGCATACATCGGGATGTGTACATAATCCAAATCCTTTTGGAGTTTTGCTTGACATGGATCCGACTCATTTGACTCCTGGCCTTCCATATGCCTTGAGATCACTCGGATTCAACCTTTCATTACCCCTTTGAAAAGATATATAAGGAACCCCTTGGTACATTGAAGGCATAAGAGAGAATTAAGAGCAAAGAAACTATAGTCCATTGTTGTCGAAACTTATGCTTGAGTCTGCATCCCTTTGTCCCTTGGAGCACTGTTGTGTTCTTCCCAATCTTGCCTTTTGCTTGTGAGCTTGCTATTGAGAGATGGAGGATTGAAGTGGTGGAGGCCCAAGTGGGGGATTCAGTTTCTTCGGTTCGCAGATGTGCCAAAAGAGGTTGTATCTTGTAATCTCTGATTTATATTAATAGAAATATCTTTTCCTGTCCAATAATGTGTGTTTGAATGAATATTTTATCCATTGGATTATGTAAAATGCTTATACATTATTGATTATATATGCTAAAATAGATCTAACACCATGATATATAGAATGCTTGTATTGTTTACTTGTTGTTGAGGAAGTAATCTATCAATTCAAGCTAAAGTTGGAAATCTCAACGGGGATCTACTTCAACCGTCCGGAATAAGGTACGAGGTCTGATCCTTTAGTGTTAGACATTAATTTCTATTGCATATTGGAAAGGATTGATTTTTGTAGTCAAGCTATCTGTTGTGGTACCCCATTCCATACGAATTTCTCTCTGTAACAGAATTGGAGACTCCGCTGGGGAGTTCCTAGTAGTTGTCCTTTGGGGGTTGTTTTCTCGGCATTCAATGAATTTGAATTGCTCTTTCTCTCTTATTTTTGTGTCAGGTCTGGGGGCATGTATCCCTGGTAGAGTCTGATTGGTGTGAAGTTTGTCTCAGCCTATCTATTTGCCTTGATTTTATGCACCTTTCTTCCTGTACATGGGTTTTTAACTCATAGTTGCGTATACACGCGGGTTTCTCTTCGATTTCCGCGTATACACACGGGTTTACTACGAATAGTCATGTATGCTCTAGTTTTTTCCTTTTTGTGGAATTTAAATGGTTGCTGAATGAATTTTGGTATTTGTTGAGTCTCCTTTGGCAATTCTTGAGTCTGATACCTCTGTTTCTGACCAGAAACATTTTTTTAGGCTAAATTTTTTCTTTTTTAAGAAAGTTCTTGTCATGGAATTTTCGATTTTTTGTTTGAGATTAGTGCATTAGAGTTCTTTCACCTTAGTGCTTTGCTCAAGTGTTGTTTGGATGTGCTTGCAGAGTCTAGGGCTCATAGAATCATTCTTTTGCTTTTTGGCATCTCATTTTATTTCAAAAAATACAAAAACATTTGCTTATCATCATGCATTGCATTTTGCACTTTGCATTGTACTTGCACTAGATTTTCTTTGGAGTACTAGTTAGGACTTCATATAGGAAAATTTGCATTCATCATTTGAAGAAAAATTGTGCATTTCATGTAGTAGCATACCCTGTTTTCATGGACACAATGCATTTGCATTGATTGTTAGGTGTGCATTTTACTTCATGATGCATCATAACACCATTAGTTGCACGACCATATACCGTTTTTGAGTAATAAATCCAACTAAAATCAACACTAAATTAAAATGAACTACACTCTTTTCTTTTATAGGGTGCACCAACAAGCTTAGGTTTTAGAATCTTGGAATAGTTCATTGTAAGTTAATTCTCCAAGATCACTAAACAACAACATGTATGTGTCTGTCCAAGTGAGTGTGTGAAATCCTTGGTATAACCAGTGTTTCTCAAGATCCTCCTCTCAAAAGGGAGTTAAGAACGAGGTAGTGTGAGTGGTTATTGATTGGGATGACCCCTAGTCATAAATAAGTATCACCTGAGATATTTCCAGGATTGTATTCGTATCGGGGGACTCTTTCAAGAGTTTCAGGCTTTGCTACTCTGCCCATACGGTCAATCCCGCGTGCGACTGTCCGCTTGAGCATTGATTATATTGAGGTGACCTTAGTGGCCTTACCTAGGATATTAAGGGGGTACTTTGCAGGGGTTATTCTGCGGGTGTCTCGGCCAGGTTGGGGTCGGACAGCATAGTCTCTTTACGCATTGAAGCTGAGGGCCACAATAATTGGGTACATACCTCTACTTGTTGTGTATGGGAGTCTCAAGCCTCTCCTAGGAAAGACATACCTGCTTAATTCTGGAGCTCACTTATCTAGCCCTTGTTTGCTTGCATTTGGCTTTAGATTTTATTAGTGATTGCTCTGTGCACGATAGTTGGCCTAGGGTTTACGTAAATAGAGAGTCTTTGCTATTTTTTGAGTCATTGTGGATTCGGGTGCAGCTCCTTGCCGTTCTCGTCGTTTAGCAGGACTTCCGCCTTCTACTTCTCCTCCTCCTTTGGGAGAGAGACATAGACAGTCTAGGTGGAATATGTTGCACATTGATTCACACACCATGGGAGACCATTTAGAAGGTATTCCTGAACCACCTTCTCCCATTCGTGTAGACGATGGGGAGTTTACTCCTACTTACGATCCTTCACCCGACTTGGCTGTGTTAGGTCCTGTTATTTCTGAGATAGGAATCATGCATGATAGAACTACTCACTCTAGGTTTGATTCCCCATTGATGCGTTACCAGTATGGAATGCCAGAGGACGCCGAGACTCATTTTGAACCTGCCACCACTAGTTATGGTAGTTATGGTATGACTGATTTTCCTACACATGATTTGGCATTTCATGTCGAAGCTGACTTTGATCCTAACACTATGCCTGGGGGCACTCTCATCCCTTACCATGCGGAGAGGTTTGGGAGCACTAGTCACATTGCACCTTCCGTCCCAATGGTGGAAGTTACATCACATGTCCCTCCTAGGTCTAGGGTTAGCGATCCGATTAGGATACCAGATCTAAGATGAGTGACGATAGGGAATAGTACATACTTAATTACTCAGATCCCTTCATGCTCTGTCCCTATTTCTTCAAATGTCCACTCTCCACCTTATTCACGTGGTCCTTCGAGTTGGCACATGGCTACGAGTCAGGTCCGTACTGCGGTTACTAGACCGATTGTGTCTCAAGTTTACATATTGCCCATTGCTTTGGGAGGTTATGTTCATGCTTCTAGAGGTCATATTATTTCTTCTGGTGCATATATCCCTACTTCTGGTATGTATATTCCTACTTCCGGAGGGTATCTTCCTACCTACAGAGTGTCTCATGGGGCATCGCATGTGATGACATATGGACCCTATTATGGGATGCAGTATGGACAGGGCTCTTCACCTTATGGAGGCAGGTATCAACAACCTACTTACTCTACTAATTACATCTTTGTAGCTCCTACTAGTAAAGGTCCACCTCACTATGGTGCTTCTACGCCACCCTATATGGGTCATACAGGAGGAGGGCACTATGGCCAAGGCCATGGTGGTAACCAGACCTATATGAATCAGGGAGCGATCCATCGACCTCATCATCCTAGGATCCCTTTCCTCGCGACGCTGAATCTTATTGACTTGTTGAGATTGACAAACGATCCTATGGCTCATGACCCGGCTTTGCCGACTGTCCCTACCAAGCTTCCTTCGGACATACCTAAGTTCGAGGGAAAACCGGGAGAGGATCCAAGCGAACACGTTACTATGTTTCACCTATGGTGCTCTTTGAATTCCTTACATCAGGACTCAATCCGTTTGAGACTATTTCAACGCACCCTCACAGGGCCTATTGTGAAATGGTATATAGAGTTACCTAGAGGTGCTTTCGATTTGTTCAATGACCTTGCGATGAATTTTCTTAATCACTTCCAGCTACCAGTGCATTATGACATTGGTACTGAACTCTTGTAGACATTTCAGCAAGATAAAGCCACACATATATCTGATCATATTCAAGAGTGGCATAGATGGAAGCGGTTAATTAAATCCTTTATACTGCTGGAGTTCCTCCTTGAGTGGTTCCTCAAGTCGTTATTGCCGTATATAGTGAAGGATGTCTCTACATCCAAAGTGCAGAATGAGGAACAAGTGATTTTTAGGGCGCAGGAACTGGACTTGATCTATGCTCAATCCGATTTGTTGTATGAGATTGTTCCCAATGCTCCGCGTTCCAGTTTCGACCCCAAAGTCAAACCTGGACCACATGCAGATGCCATTGTGGGTTGTGCAAGTGCAAAACCTGAAGATTCGGTTGCAAAACAAGTTAGTCAATTGTCAATCAACCAATCTGCTTCAGGACAAGCTACGACTTCATCTCAACCCACCCAAATGGTGAATGTACTTTCTGTGCAATCGTCGGACCAGAAGGGTAACCAGTAGCCTAGACGGAATAGAAAAAGGGTAAAAATAATTGTAAGGGTGGGAATAAGAACGAGAATGCTAATAATAATGATAAGAATGGTTGAAATGCTCGGGGGGACAAGCAAGCTAAATGTAAGGTTAATTTCCCTTGTAAGTTATGTAAGGATGATCACCTCACTTACTTGTGCCCTT
Source organism: Pseudotsuga menziesii (assembly GCA_001517045.1). NCBI lineage: Eukaryota > Viridiplantae > Streptophyta > Pinopsida > Pinales > Pinaceae > Pseudotsuga > Pseudotsuga menziesii. The sequence goes on from LPNX010421384.1 coordinate 38,747, forward strand.
ATATTGAGGAAGCTTCGAGATTCTTGGCATAGGGCCCAGCCGTGCTAACTAACCCTTTACCACATAATCAAAATATGAACTCGAAGTCCCATGACCAGTCTGGTGATGATCATGATCCACTGGATACTAGTGGTCATGGGTGCATTAACATGGTTCGCGCTGTGAAAGTTGTGACCTGTGTGAAAGATTATAGTTCGTCACAACCCAGTCCAGGCAAAGAACCTGATCCACCAGGGTCCCCTTTGCGTATTGAAAAACATGTGGATAAACCTGAGGCTACACCTCGCATTCCTAAGGGAGTCCTTAAGCATTCAGGGCATAATCCAAATGCCCGAGCTGCCTAAAACTATTCAGTTGTCAAGGATTTGGGCCACACTCCTTGTGAGATGTCTGCATTGGAAGTGCTTCAGAGTTGTCCTTCACAAAGGAAGGCGTTGCTTTCTGCCCTTGGTGTGAATGATGATGATTCTTCCTCCGTGATTAAATTTGAAACTGCAGGACTTCAGCCTCACTTTCCCTACTATGTGTCTCTTTTGATTCACGTAGAATGTCTTAATATGATCGTCAAGTGTACTGTGATTGACGAGGGCGCTGCTGCTTCTATGATGTCTTTATCCTACTGGAAGGGTCTTGGTTCCCCTGAGGTGTCTAAATCAGCGACCATGTTAACTACATTTGATGGGAGATCTTTTAGGCCGCACGGCATCCTTCCTTCCCTTAAATTCCATTTGGGAGGGAAGACCATTGTGATAGAGGTTGAGGTGGTTGATGCGCCCCTTGACTACAATCTCTTGCTGGGTAGGAACTGGATGTACAGTATGCAAGCCGTTGCTTCTTCCTTGTTCCGCATTGTATGCTTTCCACATAATGGGAAGATTGTAATGATTGATCAAACAACATTCAAGAATCTGTTTGTTACCGCATCTTTGGGAGATTTTATCCCGATCATTGAACATTCTCAGCCGGCAACTGGGAGTGTGGGTGTAGGCATGTATCCATCCCTTATGGGGAGCTTTAGTTGTCCTACACCAATCCTCATGGTAGGATCTAGTTTCGATGAGGCTTCGACATCTATGAGATTAGTGTCTTTTCACATGAGTCATATGGAAGATCCTTGGATTCTTCCTACACCGAGTACTTTGAGTGAGCCCATCGTGACGGACGTGCCGTTGCTTGTAGCTATGATAGCTTATCAAGCTAATCTCAAGTCTGCTACAGAGCCTAGTCCTTCCTCTTCACGGATAGAGGAGGAGGACCCTTATGTGTTGCCAGCATGGGCAGTATAGTCTTCTCATGCGCACGACTACCTTGATACAGTTTTCCCTTCAGATGAAGCGAATATTGAGGCTATGTCGGGAGTTGAGCCACCATGGGAGGAACTCCATCATAGATCGTATTTTCTTCCAAAGCTTGACTGCTTAGAGCATGAGGAGTTTAGGGAGATTCTTAGTCAGAGAGTTGGTAGTCCTATGGTTCCATTAAGCTCTCCTGGTCCAATGACTGATGGAAACATGGCAAACACATCTTCAATGATTCCTATCAACATCTCTCACAATCTTGGCATGATAGAGAATGTCTATATTGGGGTGGAATGTTCCCATGCTGAGAGTCTTGAATACACCGAGCTATTTAAGGAATTCCATGATATTTTTTCTTGGTCTTACGACGAGATGCTAGGTATTGACCCTCGAATTGTTGAACATGAGATTAAGACTTACCCCAATGCGAAGCCTGTTCGACAGCGTTTACGTGCCGTGAATCCTAGGAAAGCACCCGCCATTAAGGTAGAGATAGAGAAACTGTTGAAAGATGGTTTCATCTATCCCATTCCCTTGACAGAGTGGGTTTCAAACCCCATTCTGGTGTATAAGAAGCAGGGAGCGATCCGCATATGTACTGATTTCCGTGATTTGAATCATGCCTGTCCTAAGGACAACTTCCCCACACCATTTATATATCATATTTTGGATGAGTGTGTAGGTAGAGAGGTGTTCTCCTTTATGGATGGATTTTCTGGATATAATCAGATACAGATTAAACCTGAGGACCAACATAAGACTGCATTTATCTGTCCTTGGGGAACGTTTGCATATCGGAAAATGCCTTTCGGCCTTAAAAACAGCGGAGCTACATTTCAACGGGCAATGACCTTGATCTTCCATGATCTCAAGTCGATTATTGAAGTATTTTTGGATGACCTCGCTGCTCATTCTCGTATGAGAATGCATCATACCTATCACTTGAGATTAGTATTCGAAAGATGCAGGCACTATTCAGTTAGATTAAATCCTCATAAGTGCATCTTTTGTGTGAAGTCAGGTCGTTTGTTAGGATTCATTGTTTCTAAAGAGGGTATAAGAGTCGACCCTTTGAAGGTTGAGGCAATACTTCAGTTGTCTCCCCTGAAAAATATTCGTCATCTTCAGTGTTTTCAAGGCATGGCAAACTTCTTACGAAGATTTGTTGTCATCTTTTCCAATTTGACTAGAGGCTTCATGCGTCTCTTGAAGAAGGACACCCCCTTTTATTGGGATGAGCAAGCCCAGGAGTCCTTTGAGGCACTCAAACGAGCCCTAGCATCAGACCTGGTGATTAGTCCCTTGAACTATAGCTGTGATTTTCTATTATATGTGGCCACGTCCTTAGAGACGATTGGTATGGTTTTGGTTCAAGAGGATGAGGAGCTCCAAGAGCATGTCATATATTATCTGAGCCAGAACCTTATTGACGCAGAGATTTGTTATTCTCATGTCGAGAAGCTTCCTTTAGCTACCGTAAATGCGGTTCAGCAGTTGAGACATTATATTCTCCTTCGCTAGACGTTGGTAGTGGCCCATGTCAATCCGTTTCAGTTCATCCTCACGAGAAGGATGATTGGGGGAAAGTATAATAAATGGATTGTCATTCTGTAAGAATTTGATCTCGAGTTTGTTTCAGCAGAATCAAAGAAGTCTTTAATCTTTGCAGAGCTTATATCATATTTCCCGAGCGAGGCCGAGGAGTTGGTTTGTGAAGATACATTTGTCGATGAACACATCTTCTTAATCTCAATGTTAGACCCATGGTATGGAGATATCATAATATATTTACAAACACTGAAGACCCCTACTCACCTCTCGCGAGATGAATGACGACGATTACATCACGTCTCTAAGAACTACCTCATCATGGATAACACCTTGTACCACCGTGGGGTAGATTCCATTTTACGACATTGTTTAACTCATGAAAAGGCTGAGGTAGTGCTGAATGATTGCCATGTAGGGGCGTGTGGTGGTCATTTATCTGGGCTTTCTACAACTCAAAAAATTTTAAGAGCGGGTTATTTCTGGCCGTCAATCTCTAAAGATTGTGTTGATGCAGTCAAGATTTTCCACCCTTGCCAAGTGTTCACACGTAATATGCGCTCGAAACCTGCCCCGTTACATCCCATTATTACTGCCGGTCCCTTCACTAAGTGGGGGCTCGATTTGATGGATTGCAACCCCGCTTCGACTGGGGGGCACCATCATATTATAGTGGCTGTTGATTACTTCATGAAATGGGTTGAGGCTATGCCTACAATAAAATCCGACGGTGAGATAGCCGCCCAATTTGTATTCAACCAAATCATTACTCGGTTCGAGATTTTGAAAGAGCTTGTCATTGACCATGGCTCGCACTTTCAGAACCGTATGATGGAAAAGTTGGCATCGAAGTTAGGGTATAAGCAAGAGCTTTCCTCTTCTTATTACCCTCAAGCAAATGGACAGGTAGAGGCAGTGAATAAATCACTCAAATCCATTCTCCAACGAACCATTGCATAAAGCAAGAACAATTGGCACATCATGTTATATCCTGCTTTGTGGGCATATCGAACCGCTGTTAAGACTTCCAATGGTTTTCCTCCATATCAACTTGTACATGGAGTGGAGTCGATATTGCCGGTTGAATGCGAGATTCCTTCATTGAAGCTAGCTGTAGAAATCTTACCGGACACTTCACCTTTGGAGGAGCGTTTGTTTCACCTTGAGCAACTTGATGAGCAGCGTCGGGATGCCTTGGTGGCTCTAGAGGTTAATAAGCGTCGCATAAAGGCCCAATACGATAAGTATGTCCGTCCAAGGGATTTTAGTGAAGGAGACTTGGTCCTTTTGTGGGATCAACCGAAAGAACCCTTGGGGGCAGGGAAATTTAATCCTATGTGGCGTGGTCCTTACATGGTCAAGTGCGTGTTAGAGAAGGGTGCCTATGAGTTAGTGGATTACGAAGGAACGACCTTGGTGAAGCCTAGAAATGGGCTCTATATTAAGAAATACTATGCATGATCTTCAGCCAAGGCTGCTTATTGTATATTATTGTACAGTTTTGTATAGTTAGGTATTTTTCGTATCGTGATCGGGTTTGTGATTGGTTTCTGTTCCTTTTGGCAGATGCCAATGGAATCTTCCACCTACATAGGATTCACGGATGGTGCAATCCGTCACACTCAACACTCAGCCTCTACTGCTTGGGTGATTTATACTCCTATGGGTCAGGTACTGTCTTCAGGAGGCGTATGTCTACGGCAATCTTCCAACAATGTTGCTGAATATAGTGTCGTTATCAAGCTTCTCTGGGATGCCATTTCACATGGTGTCCTCTCTCTTGAGGTACGTCTTGATTTAGAGTTAGTAGTGTTACAGCTCAATGGTTTGTACCATGTTAGAGATCCGACGTTATTAAGAAGGTTCTTACGTGTGAGATTGTTAGAACGGCAATTTGACCTTATAACATATATACACATTCCAAGAAATAATAATCAAGTTGCCGACTCATATGCTAACTACGTGTTAGATTGGCATTTGTTTCATTCATAATAAATTAATTACAAACACAATTTTTACTCATGTAAATAAATAAACCAATCACCATAAAAAAATTTATATACATCCAAAAATGTGATAATACATAGTGTCATGATACAAAATTGGGGCTTTCAAGCCACCAACATATAATACACGGTCGTACAAAATGCATACACTCCCAGGTGTCTAATCCTATGGAGGAGGAGGAGGGTTGTGATCATGGAAGGTCACTATGGCTCTAGCTAGCCGTCGAAAAAAATGCACCCATGTGCGTGGCACGCCCACCACTTGCCGCTGCATAGCCTCAGGCAAGTCCTCGACTTGCACCATGGGAACTCTATGTGTCAATCTCACAAAGTTGGTATGAATGCTTTGGAGCATTCACTCCGCATCCACACCCATGATGTCATCTCCTCTTCCCCTCCATCTATGATGAGGGAATCCTTCTGGACACCGTGGTCCCACATCTACACACAAATGGTCGATGTCACTATGTGTTGTCACGCAAAAACATGTCTTTTTGATTCCATATAATCAAGAAAACAAAAAAAATTAAATAACTCAAAAAAATTTAAGAAGAGGGGATCGAGATTCGTTACCTATATCGCCATATGTCGATCCTGGTGGTAGCCGCATGTCTGGGTCCCCCCGAAAATCTATCCCTGCATAGAGGTAATCATCGATGGAAACTATCTGTCATCGCCAACATGGAAAGAAGTCAGATGGATATGGGTTGGCCACCCTACCACCCCCCAGTCTGCGCATAACATCCACCCAACGCCGTTGGGCCGGATCTCGAACCCCATGGTGATGAACGTCCACTCTAGGGCTCAATCCTAGAACATGCTCGAAGAAAAACGTGCTCAAAATACTGCTGAACCTAAAGTTCCGCACTCTACCTGCCTTACACTCACTGAGCTGATGTTTCATGTTGCTTAGTAGTGTAGTACTCCAGTTGTAGATCGTGGGTATCATGCACTCCACTGCATAGAATATCAGAGGCCGCAAGGCCTGGTGGAGTGATGCCAAGCCGGCTATCCTACCCAATGTCAATAATATGGCCTTTAGGCCCAGCACCTATATAGCTTGGTAGGGACCTGACTCCCCACCTTCTCATTGTCTGGATAATAGTACACCGCAATGTACTCATCGATAGTCAGGCCACCTCCTAGACCACCACAGGAACGCAGGTTCACTACTTCCCCTCGTCTAGAAATCCCAGTAATGAAGTATATGTCCTCCACCTCTATGGTGAGGGACATCCCATCTATATGAAAGGACTCCGAGTCTGGATCCCAATAATCCACCAGCATCTGTAATAGTCTTGGTTTGGCCCTCAAAGCACCAAGACACCAAAACTTGTAGAGTCCGCATGCACATAGAGCTTGTTGAGCCATTAAGTTAGCCCTTACTGCTTCCTCTAATTCACCATGCTCATGCTCTCTCCACTCTAGGACCATCCTGCACAATAAGTTGTAAATTTTCCCATTAGTTTATCGAAAAAACCATATGCGCGGCCTCATATGCGACTGTTCTCAAAACAACCACGTATGTATGCGATTTCGAAGCCATTTTCCGCGTATATCCAGCCCTATACGTGGAAAAAACCTCGATTTCTACGTGGGCCGCAGCGCCCATTTTGGGTTGGCCTAATAAATAATTAGACCATGGAAATTCATAAAAGTTATATCAAAATGAAAGAGGAGAGCATGAGTAAGTACCTGGAAGAAACAGTAATGGATTCCGCCGGCTGGATCTCCTGGAATTCGCCGTTGAAAATCAGAGCTCAAATGGGTAAAAGTTTCAAATGATTTATAATATTTTAAATTTTTTACTATTTATAGAAAATTTTCAAATATTTGAAAAATTTTACCCCCTTTCCTATAGTTTCAACATTTTCTAACGATTTTGGACCGTTTTTGACATAATTCATGTTGTAGAAGACCTTTTTCAGTGCCGTTTCAGCCGTTGGATTGACCCGTTCGTGCCGATCTCAGGTATCATGTCTAAACTAGCATATAGGTTAGGTTTCACCACTGTTTTCATTTTTCATGACCTTATTACCATATCACCATGACCTTAGGTACGAACCCACGCTGTTATGTCACGGAATGCTCTTGCTTTTTTAGAAGTGGCATGATATGAGTGGTAGAAGTTTCACCTTACATGGGTACCCTAGTTAGTACCTTATTTGTATTTGGTGCCCATGCCGACATTTTCTCTTTTAGGGTGTGGGAGTCTGTTGTATAGTATTTCCATGACATTTCGCAAGAGCCTCATACTCCTCTTGATCTTATGCTGGCCTATTTCCCTCAGGACTCCCTCATGTCAAGTTGTGAATGCATTATCATGAGCTTTTCCTGTCTTCTTGAGCTTTATACCGGCTCCCCTGACATTTCATTTCAGCTATATAGCTTGAGCTTGTCTCATGTCTAGCCATGCAGAGCCATTTTTTATCCTTCACAGCTTGTTTCCCTTTTTACCGGGAGGGGATTTTCCCCCGAGTGTCGATATCCTACACATGTATCCTTGCATTGAGCATAGGTATGTTCCACTACTTGGAACTAGTTTGTTTTCCCTTATGACACTCGTCTCCTCCTAGTCTGTAACTATAAAGCTATTTTATTTTTTTCAAGCTTTTTAAATAATTGAACATTTCCAAAAAAATAAAAAAACCAAAAAGCCGGATGGGAAAGATGTTATCTGTGGCAACTGTCGAGTCATGTCGCCTTCGAACATAGCACTGTATATCACATCCATTGGTTGGGTTATAGTTTGACTTAGGAGCTGTACTCATTTATCTGAGTTTATCTCCACTGACTGGTTAAGCTTCCAGTCCCTATGGAGCCTCTATCGATGCCTCCTATGTCGCAGAGATGTCCCAGTTTGTATATCGAGTCTATGCTACCTTCATTCAGTCAACATACACTGTTATGCTCTTGTTCGAAGGAAGTTGAAGCCTGAGTCGGCCATTCCTCAGTTATCTTGACTTTGCATGTCGGCCATTCCCGGTACAGTTACTGGTTCGTGCACCTCATGATCGAGTCTTTTCACATTATACAGCTTTGTTGAGTACCTCGTGTTAGATGATGGGGGATTCCTTAATGCCCTCCTTCCAGTGGATTTCATCCCATCGAATTCAGATCATTTATTCTGGGATTGGAATCTAGAGTCATTTTGAATGCCTTGAGACTTGCAGTCATCAGTGGCAGGTTCTCTCGCCATCGACAAGTCTTGGGAATACATCAATGTCCCCTGATCGATGGATCCTCTCAAGTGGTCGACCTCAACACATTTATTCTCACTTGTTAGTTTGCACTCTAGTACCTTTATTCCCATTTTCATTATCGGTGGGTGATCTCGCGTCTGTTAATGGTATACATTAATGACTGGTAATCAGACGATGGACTACTATGTTCGACCTCGACACCTCTATTCGCATAGTAGGACATGTACTCGTAGTGGTTTGTGTAGAAGACTTTCCAGATTGGTGGCATCTCTTATATTCTACCTCCTTGATCATGCCAGTGTTCATGAGATTTCAGCTCTCGTGACTTGATTCCAGTATATGTCAAATATTTCCAGCCACTATGGAGATCTTGATCTGTTATATCTTCAGCCATTATGGAGATCATGGTCCTTTGTATATCTTCATCATGGAGATTCTGATCTATGTATATTGTACGTGGCGATGACCACATATGTGATATCATGTATCATGCCTATCCATGGCCATTGTACTCTTATGTATCCGGGACTGCTATATCACTAGTGGAAAATGAGAGATTAGTGACCAAGAGACCACAATTTTTGGTCACCACAGTTTTTTTCAAGGGATAAATGACGAAAATTGATAAATTTAAGTGAGCTAACTAAAAAAGACCAAGATAAATTACCACTTTTGGTCACGAGATAAAAACCAACTTAAAACAACCAAGATAAATGACCAAATTTGGTCACGGGATATCTAGACTAAAAATGACCACATAACAATTGGTCATTTATTTGGTCATTTTTAGTTGTCACTCCGGCAATGAAAAAAATTACAAATTTGACAATGAATTTTTACATTTTATTAAATTCTAACATATATATAATATATATTTACAAGTCCTTATATTAACAAAACTGAATTAATGCAACCCAACTATATGTTAATTTGGACATGACCTTGGCATATACAAAATCCCACTAAACCTTGGCATATAATGTTAATTATAAGGCTAATTTGCATGACCTTGACATATAATTATAGTTTTTATAGGCTAATTTGGACACGATCTTGGTACCTTGGCTAATTAAATCGGTGGAATCCATGTCAGTTAAAGGATATTTTGCTATTTGGACCAGCGGTCATTATAGAAAAACTTATATTATCTAGACCTTAGAAGATCAACTCATATAATATGGGAGCGATAAACATTTTCATCATCATATTATGCACTCAAAATGGACTCAATTCACATAATGAACTCAATCCTAGCATTAATATAACATACAAGACATGTGTGGATAACAAAAACATGTTGACCATGTTATGTCGACCATCGACTCCATAGACATTTTGTACTCATCTATGTATTGTTTATTAAAATAATATAAATAT
>LPNX010421413.1:0-11081 GCA_001517045.1 Pseudotsuga menziesii
ATATCAGGCACAGTCAAACCAACCTACAGTTGGGTTTATCAGACCGTCCAGCCAAGCCAATATACAATTGTGTTTATCAGGCTGCAGCCAATCAAGCCAATACACTGTTGGGTTTATCAGGCTACTCAGCCAAGCCAGCTAACAGTTGGGTTTATCATACTACAAGTAGTTAAGCCAACACAGTAACATTTGCACAATTTCCACAATATCAAATAATTACACAGTCAAGCCAACCTTCAGTTGGGTTTATCAGACCGTCGACAAACCACCTGCACTTATATCAACAATACACTTATGTCAACAATGCACTTATATGAACAACCAATCAGCCAAGCCAACGCAGTTGGGTTTATCAGTTCATCAATAATAACACATGCACTTATATCAACAATAAACGACCATTTCCAGGTCCATGATCTACTATGGATCCCCAGGAATATAATAGCCCAACATCTCCTTCCAGTACATCTTTATGCCGACTAGGAAGGAAAATTTATCATTACCATTTCCAAGTTTCATTTCCAGCAATGAGCTCTAATTCCACTACCCCATACAACACAAGAAACCACCCCCTTCTCTGCTCTCCAGTCCCTCGGGAATGTCTCCTTCTTTGTGCTCTTCAGTAGGAGGTAGGATGAGCCCAAGCCATAGTCCATTTAGTGTGCAACACCAGACTGCATCTGTTTATCTTGACAACACACACAATATAAGCAACTCATCAGCATTATTGTTCTAAAACTGGAATCACATTTCATATCATTCACTATCAAGTATTGAGACACCAAGAGTGCGTCCACCCCCTAGGGTGTAATCATTATTGAAAACCCTTTCATGATCCGACATCGGGAAAGTGTGCACCCCTTTCATATGTGAGCCATGTAGGCCCTATTCATACTCAAGCAATATGCCATAATGGAAATAAAATCGAAACATGCTCTGCATATTTAATTTAACAATTTGACATGCATATTCTTAGCTAGGGTCAAAGAACACTTATCCATTTGTCGAGGCAGTATTCCTTCGTTAAGAAGGAATGGGGGCTCCCTTCTCTGAGTTGACCATCCCTCGGTTTTCCATCCCAACTCCTTTTTACATTTCATATCCACACATGTATTACCGACATAATCTATACCATCTCACTCATGCTGCTTACCAAACATGTAGTGCGGATGAGACATTTCCAAAATGTCCAATGGAGTTTCACCCGAAACCCATTTCCAAGATAGGGGAGAACTTCCCCATAAAGTTTGGCTCCTTCAGGCCATCACACATGGTCTTCCTGCAATGTTTACCCCTAGCACATTCATCAAGTAGCCAAACAGTCAATCATTATCTAATAATACAATCCAAATTGATTGTTCCATACCAAGCAATGACATTAGTAATTAAATTCAATAGGAATTTGCAACTCTGTCTACTACAGAAATTGATTTGCTTGGCAATGAGGTGATCCTCATTTGTGGGTCTCTTGTAAGCAGCACCATCATGGCCATTATGATTTTATGCTTACTATCATAACATGAACACCCTCTTACAATGCGTCCTCCTGACACAATTCTATGCAAGACAATAGTGATTAGTAGTTGTCAGCAATTTCTTAAATCTGAAATTTACAATTTTAAATTGACAATTCATTCAGCATACAAACTATGTTCACAACCATGAGACTCTTCTCATGAGGTTTGGTTCTTTCACATGGTAGATTCTGATCTTTGTCATGGTCTTACCCACTTTGCCATGCCCCAAACAATCTACCTGAAACCTGAACCTCAATCAACCAAACACTTAGTAAGTCTTGATGCATATAGCTTTTTCATTGCTACAACAATCACTGAAGCATTTTCATAATTTATAAGATTCAAACACTTCCAGCTGTTAATCATATCAATATTACCAAAACTCATTTACTTCACGCAATCATTATCATACTAAAATTTGCAAGGTCACATCATTTATGCTAAAATAAAATGTTTAGATACTTCTTACTTCACAAGCGTATCATGTGTCCCACCTTGCCCTTCCATAGAGCATTTTCGGCAGCCAATTGATCATGGCTACCTTCTTCATGCACTTATTATCCTGCATTCATAACACCTTTTGAAATGGTTCTAGAATTGTCTGATCCAGATGGAGATCGGTGGCCACACACCTATTCCACTGGCTCAAAACAATTGTCCATTGTGGCAGTTTCTTAGTTATTTTTCTACAATTTTTCGGGTCCTAAACTTCTGGGGCCGTTTTGAGGCCCTAAACGACGTTTTTTGGAGATTCGGGGCCATATGGTTGACATTAGCATTGATTCAATTCACCAAAAATTGTAAAGCTTACACAGATCTTTCCAACCTGCTATCGAACGCCCAAATCAGAGATCGTATGACCCCAGGAAGTTGATTGTTCAACTTACCACCTTGGGGCCGCAAACTTTATGACGGTTCATCTTCTAGGGTTACGTTTTGGAATTTTGGGGTTCTCACCTCATTATTATTATAAATAGGCCCCTTTGGCCTCATTTTGTATTCATCTTGGCACGGATGAGCGTAGCAGCCACATCTCTTCTCAAAGATAGCTACCACCATTCTAGCAATTGTATTACAGTCTGTTCTATTTCCGCAATTTAATAGAATATTTGTTTACTGTATCTCTGTTATCTTTGCAAAATGTTTGTGATTATGATTCTCTATATGTTCTTTCATTTCGTTCACACATAAATCCGAATCAGTGGTATCAGAGCAATCTTCTCTTTGATTGTTTCTCAGCGCATGTCCCCGACGAGGTCCGAGTATAGAGAGTTTGGTCTCGAACTAGTTTCACTTTATCATTCTCGTCATCCCAAACGACCTCCCATGGAGGAAGAAAAGAGAGACGACGGAGCAGGAGATCCTATCAAGTCGCTACTCGAGGAAGCCCTCAAGCGACAGAGGAACGAGATGATTGATAGTTTCGCCCAAATCCTTCTGTGAATGCCGGCAACGGCAAGTGCATCTTCAATAAGCAGCCAGTCCGAGGATGCAAATCCCTTCAAGGTACAAGTTAACTTTGATATTCCTTTATTTGAAGGCAATATCAATGCAGATGCCCTGGATAATTGATTGAATGTTCTAGAAGGGTATTTCTCCGTCCACAATTTTTCTAACAAAGAAAATATCACCTTTGCGCTCCTTAAGGCAGTCCCCCATGTCCAAAATTGGTGGGGTACTTATTGTGAGCAAAACTCATCAGATGAGTCCAGAATGTCTGAAACAAATCCCACTTGGGCCTCTTTCATAGATGCCGTCAGGGAACAGTATTACCCTGTGGGAAACTATGATGACCGGTACACAAAATGGACCATTCTACGTCAAGAAAGGAACCATACGATGTCGGAGTACACCAACAAATTTCATACCTTGAGTACAAAGCTGAGTATCAAGGACTCCGAGTGACACCTGATTCTTAAATATCGCAGTGGTCTACATCGGTACATCCGAACTAAGATGGACTTCCTCGACATCTCTTCACTTGGATCCACCTATCGATATGCTGTCAAAATCGAGGACAAATTTTGACAAAATAACAAGCGAGACTCTGGACTTGCGCACCCACCGTAGAAGCAAGGCAAGGGAAACCCTACCCTGCAAAGCACAAGACAAGGAAAGGATAACCAGTCCCCGCCACAAGCAAAGAAGGGATATGGAAAGACAAAGAAGGAAACCGGTAAGTGGTGCGAATTTCATAAAATCCCTTGGCACAACACTGATGAATGTCACTCAAAGCAGTCATTAGCGGCCGAGATCAAATCTTCAGAATCAGATCTTGATTCTGATTCTGAAGCCAATGCCACATCTGTATACAATGGGAGGCAGATCATTGATGCAGACCACACTGCCACTGTTTCTACCGTACATATTCAACTAGAGGGTCCTAAAGAGTCAAAGGCGGAGGAGCGCCTATTCCACTCACAGATGTGGGTGAAGGGAATGCCTCTACATTTTGTTGTTGACAACGACAGCCAAAAGAACCTGATCTCAGCAGAAGTTGTCAAGAGATTGGAGCTTTCGACAACACCACACCCGCAACCTTACAGCATCGGTTGGCTAAGCCAAGGATGAGGTATCTGCATTACTTAGCAATGCCTCCTACCATAAGGCATCAATCCTTTCAAAGACGAGGTATTCAATGATGTGGCCCCACTTGAAGTCTGTAATGTTCTTTTAGGACAACCATATATGTGGAAGCGTCATGATGTATATGAGTCATGGCCTCGCAGTGTCATTGTCACTTTGGGAGGACAACTCTACCGGATCCTAGAGACAGTTGCACCTGCCACAGTCTCGCAGGGTACGAAGATAAGCTCCCACACCAGGAAATTAGTCCTCCTCACAATTGCGTCTGAAGGAGAACATAAGATCACAGAGACCTCCACACCCTCTGCACAGGGTGTCTCTGCTCGTCAGACACAAGAAGAAGATACAGCCATTGTTTCCTCATCTATCCGAGTACCTCTACAATGCAAGGCCACATCCAGAAACAAATCATCCATACAACAATTACAGCCTTCTCGGGATGTCAAAGAAAGGAAGCCTCTTCACTTTAACAAATGTCGCACCAGGAGATCAACTCAACACACAGTTCGAGATATGATACGGGATTTGACGCAATGGAGACCATTGCTTCCTAAGGAGGGAGGATTGATCTAGATGGAGATCGGTGGCCACCCACCTATTCCATTGGCTCAAAACAATTGTCCATTGTGGCAGTTTTCTAGTTATTTTTCTACAGTTTTTTGGGTCCTAAACTTTTGGGGCCATTTTCAGGCCCTAAACGACGTTTTTTTGAGATTCAGAGCCAAATGGTTAACATTGGCATGCATTTTGCCAACCAAAAGTTGTAAATCTTAGACAGACCTTTCCAACGAGCTATCGAACACCCAAATCAGAGATTGTATGCAAAAGTTATGACCCCGGGAAGTTGACTGTTCAACTTACCACCTTGGGGCCCCAAACTTTATGACGGTTCATCTTCTAGGGTTACATTTTGGACTTTTGGGGTTCTTACCTCATTCTTATTATAAATAGACCCCTTTTGCCTCATTTTGTATTCAGCTTGGCACGGATGAGCGTAGCAGCCACATCTCTTCTCAGAGATAGATACCACCATTCTAGCAATTGTATTATAGTCTGTTCTATTTCCGCAATTTAATAGAATATTTGTTTATTGTATCTCTGTTACCTTTGTAAAATGTTTGTGATTATGATTCTCTGTATGGTCTTTCATTTCGTTCACACACAAATCTAGATCATTGTCATCAATTCATCATTTCAACCATTAGTTATTCATAATAACACATACAGGCATGACACATTTTTGTATGAATGCAGCCTAAATTTTAAATACCCACATGGTATGAGATCTCTTGCTTTTACCACTCCATGCAATTGTCATAATTGAACCCTTACCTTCATGGGTCCTACTTACACCCTTGACATTACCAGTTTGGGCTGTCTCTTGCAGGAGATTGCAAAAGTTGCTCACCAACTTTTGATTCTGGACTTGTTGCCTTATCCCTTTCTCCATAGGGTTGCTGGTGACATTCATCAACATCAGCAACATATTCAGCCATGTCCGTGTTATCGTTGGTTTTTCCACTAATGCCAACACCAATGCAATAATCATCATTAGTGGTTTATTATAAATATATAATTCTCACTACTCTCACCAACATGCGATATCATATGCATGCAAGGCATATCCTCATACATTTTATGTACAAAACTTATAAAATGTAATTATAATTAGCAAGACAGGGTTTAAGGAAATTTCCCTTTTCAAGTCCCTCATCTTTTCATGGAACTCCTCTCCCACACAACAGCTGGTTTGACTTCATGGTCTTGCTACCTCTAGGCATGCAATTCTCGGATTTGTCCATGTTGACAGCAACACATTTCTCTTTCAAGCAATCACTAGTACTTTGCTGCTCCGCACTCAAATTCTGGTGATTCTTCCTTGTTCCCTGCTGGATAAGCTTTCAAATGCCTATCCACATGCTTCATTCTGACCTCGGGTGTGAAAACCACACCACTTCTAGAATGATGGCAAAACACACCACTGTATTTTGGTCTGAAATGCTAACTTCATCCACCTAGAGTTTTCTCCCTTTTCAGTCCTGAAACTGTTGAAAAATCCAATGAGAATTCACTGCAAAGTCCACTGGAACACTAGCTGGAACTGCTAAAAATTCCACTGCAAAAACCTAAACTTTCTTTCTCCCTATCGGGTCTCTTTCCAACTAAGTTTCGACGACCAAAAGCTCTATTTTTCTCTGCGCTCATCGGCGGCCTATTCATCTATTTTCTTCCGGCATTTTGGCTGCCAGAACCACTAATTTTCTTCACTATGTCAGGCCTGTAGTGGTCTAAGTTTCCGATCTTTATCAGTGATGCCAATATGTCGGCAATTAGATCCTTTAAGCACTACCACATCGGTGATTGGATCCTTTACTCATCGGGAGACTAGTTCTCTAGGCTTCCACAACGGCGGCTAATGAACCTTCTGTGTATTATGTGGCCATAACCCTGTTGGTAGTCAGAACCACTAGTCACTATGGCATCGACAGTCGAGGCGTCTATCCGTCGAAAGATCACTCCACTAGACAGCCGCAACGACGAGCGCACGAACCACTAATTTTCGTTAATCGGCGCTCCGATCTTCTAATATTTTCCAATGACGTCCATTGGTGGTCTTATCCTCTAAACTTCATCGGCATTTGTCATCGCATCAACGATCCAAACAACTAAGTTTTTGCCAATGTCTTCGGTACTTAGACAAATTTTTCAAAAAATTTCCTTCCCGGAATATTTTCTTTCCTTGTCCGCCACATCAGTGGTCTCAACAACTGTAGTTCCCGCAGTATCGGCACTCGAGTGCGCTAACATCGGGTAGTTAGTATTCTAGACAGCCGCAATGGCAGGCAGCGATCCTACTATGGCTCCCGCAGACCCTAATACTCCATCAGCTGTCAGGAGGACTAATTATTGCAGAATCGGCGGTCTCATCAACTAACTTCCGTCGATCACCAATGGGTTCGACACTTAGACAAAATTTTGAAATTTATTCTTTTCTTCTTTGCATCGGCTCTTCCTTCAACTGAGTTTCGCCGATCCACTTTACTAGACCACGGTAGCTTCATCCTCTATTCATCGGCGACCGCATCCTCTAGTCATCGGCGATGCCAACAACTAAAATTTTCTGAACGTTGATGATCTCATGACTTAGAAAAATTTCGATAATTTTCTCCTTTGTCTTCCGCCGCATCAGCTGTCAGAACAACTATCCGCTGTGGCATCAACGGTTGGGGACTCTATCTGTCGAAAGGATAGTCCACTACCTAGCCACAACGGCGGATGCCCAATCAACTAATTTTTTCCGACGTAGTTCATCGGCGATTCCATCGTCTATCCATCGGCGATGAATTCAATTAATTATAGTTGAACTTTTCTATTCCCTCTGCCGACGTGTCATCGGAAACTTAATCATCTAAGCATCGGTGATTCGATCAACTAATCATCGCTGATCACCGATGATTTCATGACTTAGAAATTTTTTCAAAATTTCCTCTCCGCCATCACCGTCAGTGGTTCAACCCACTATCCTCTTAGTTTTTCTGTCGACGTTTCGACGGTCCAAACAGCTAACTTTCACCGATCAATCTATTAAACTCCGTCGACATGTCATCGGCGATCCCTTGATCTTAGTGGCGCCGATCACCGATGATTTTCTCGCCTTAGAAAAATATTCAAAAATTTTCTCTCCATCATCGCTATCGGCGGTCCAACCAACTATCATCTTATTTTTTCCGCCGACGTCTCGCCACTCACGTCGTCTAAGTTTCGTCGATGGCTGAGTTTGTATTGGGTGGCCTTGCAACTAGCTATCCGCGGCATCGGAAAGGGTTCCCACTAAGTCTTTTGATGCGTCGATGATCTCAGACTTAGAAAAAAATTCTTTAATCTTCTTTTTGTTGCTTCATCGGCTAAACCGTCTCCTATTCTTTGCCGATCGTCGACAGTCAACATCAGAGGTTCTTTCAGCTAAGTGGAGTCAGCGTTTCAGCGGTCTTTGGCTAATCTCCGCCGAAACTGCGGCTCCCACATCCTCTATCCTCCAGCGACGACTGACGAACCTTAGCGAAATTGTGAAATCTTCTGTCGGCTATCCTCTGTCGAGTGGTCATCAAACTAACTCTTCCGCTATGTCGAAGGATCTTTGCACTTAGTCCTCCGATGGGCCAACGGTTCCAATACTTAGAGAAATTTTTCAAATTTCTCAGAATTCTCCTGTCATGCGCAGATTCCTTCTTATTTCCACTAGACAGAAGGCAACTTGCCTTTGCTAGCTGACCTTTCATGGCCCATTCAAGCCCATGTTGTAACTTTTGCTCTGATACCATTCTGTAACGTCCCTGACCCTTCGACCGGGCAAGAGGACGCTCCTTTACAC
The DNA here is from genome assembly GCA_001517045.1 of Pseudotsuga menziesii. Taxonomy (NCBI): domain Eukaryota; kingdom Viridiplantae; phylum Streptophyta; class Pinopsida; order Pinales; family Pinaceae; genus Pseudotsuga; species Pseudotsuga menziesii. The sequence continues at coordinate 8,476 of LPNX010421413.1, forward strand.
CAACATACGGGCAGATAGCCCCATGAACATGAACAGGCATATAATGCTGAAATATAAAGCTTAAAACATAAAACATACTAAGATGCATAATCCTTCATATACATAGCGGAAGCAAACATACATTCATTCAAGCATACCACATGTTCATCATATTCATTAATCAGTAAATATAAATGCAAAGACGAAATAGTCAAGAATACTCATCTTAAAAAGAATTCGTCCTGCAACCAGCTACATCGCTGCAATGTTCCACCCAACCATAGGCCAGCGTGCTCATCAATCTCTCAGCAACACTACCACCCCCGAGCTGGGCATGATTCCTTAAGGAATAAGGGTCAAAGCAGGCTTACACATAGCCAAGGTACACAAATCAGCCAATCCCACACAGTAGTGTTTATCAGGCCATCAAGGAGATAGGAAAGGCTAAATTCTAAGCTGGTGGTCTCAATGGAGAGCTAAGGATGCCTACACTAGAGCTAACATGGCTTCTAAGACATCCACACACCCAACACCAGGAATCAGTCATTTCTCTGCTTCACAGTGCCTCAGGCTCTAACTTCCCTTTCCAATACTCTTCAAGGGTTGTGGAGAAGAAATCCAGCAGCCTAACTCTGTCTGAGTGGCTCCAAACACCAATTTTCTCAAGCATACCCAGCCTCTAATCCTACTCTCAACAGTCCAAAGACCAACCACTGCATACCGCAGTAAAACAAACAGTTCACAACTCTGTGAGGAAGATGAAGACAACAGGGTGACAACCCCAAACGAAAAGGGTGAACACAGCTCAAGTCAACAACGTGACTTAGAGATTTTCTTGGCCCTAGCGTGGCCAAAACAACTCGGCAACAACCCAAAACCAGGGGAAGACAATAGCCCCAATCTCACAATGAAACGATGGAAACATTACACAGTCCACAAATGGGAAAGAAGCCAAACTCCCAACATGGAGAGGGGAAAACATAAACACAGACCACAATCGGCAACATACACAGCCACAATCGGCAAGGCACTACTACATTTTGACCAAAAATCCAACGGCCTTCATGTCGGATTTTCGACACTTCCCTGTCGCATGTACGACACTTTGATTTTTTTTTAAGCGTCGGAAACTTGTTGTCGGTTTTCCGACACCTAAGTAACCATCGGTTAAGCGACACCTAAGTTACCATCGGTTAAATGCAAGGCGTCGGTTAAGCGACAGGAGAAACTGTCGGTTAAGCGAAGAATATGAATATTAAACGTCGGTTTAGCGACATACGAAACCGTCGGTTAAAAACGATAATGAGCTTAAGCGTCAGTAAACCGACATTAGAAACCGTCGATGAAGCGACGGATGTAAATATGAAACGTTGGTTACGCGACGGATATTATTAATTTTTTTTAAAAATCACCTCCAAAAGCGTCGGATAAGCGACAAACATAAAGCTTAAGCGTCGTTTAACCAACATTATAAATCGTCGCTGAAACGACGGATATAAATATTAAGCGACGGATATTATTAATTTTTTTTTAAAAATCACCCCCAAAAGCATCGGATAAGCGACGAACATAAAGCTTAAGCGTCATTTAACCGACATTATAAACCATCGCTGAAACGACGGATATAAATATTAAGCGTCGTTTAAGCGACGGCTCGTGCTGTTTTTAAAAAAAACACCTACAGAAGCGTCGGTTAAACGACGTCTGTTAGTGTTTTTTTTTTAAATTACCTACATATATTACTAGGAAGCAAGGTATACCCCCCTCGCATGCACATTACTTAGTATTGAATGTGGAAAATATTAAACTCTTGAATGTTCCATGCCAAAATATATTATGGAGAATTCTCCCTTGTGGAAAGGTGATACCTCCATTGGAGAATGGAAAAATAATATACCTGTCAATTATGAAGTGGAGGATGGAATAAAAAGTTACATAAAAATATAGTGACTAGATCTAAGTTTACAACAAATTAGGATATGACCCAAGTCAAATAAACACATGTATAACTGCTAACAACAAATTAGGATATGACCCAAGTCAAATTTTAATAAACACATGTATAACTGCTAATGATTATGGAAATGCATCTTGAATTCATAACCCACAATTTATATTTTTTGCATGTCAAGATGTAAGAAAAATGAAAAATAATTGTGCATCTATTCAAAACTTCAACGTGATCCAGGTTCTAGTCAGTGATTGACAATCCATCCTGGATGACATTGTTTTACTTCATGTCTTCAATTTCACTAATTTAATTTTACAAAGAAAAAAATATACATCTTGAAGTTTGTACCAACATTTGGAAAAATATTGGAAAGACTGAACACAAAAACAAATTGCTTAATAAAATACAACTTGCAAATAAGGCCAGAACTCATTGGAGCTTCTAAAGCCAAAGATGCAACTAGGACACAAGACATTCTTGGTTTCCTAGTAATAAACATAATCAAAGAATGCAATCTTTTCTGCAACCAGTCCTTCTGGTGATCGCATGATTGAATTCATTGGCGCCTTTTGTTTCAAAAAAAATTGTACCCACGGCTCTGATTGCACATTTTCTAACTCAAAACAAGACAGGCCCACTTCAATGCTCAAATAGATCAAGTTCCGTTCATAACAAG
>LPNX010421419.1:7040-99518 GCA_001517045.1 Pseudotsuga menziesii
AGGAATCTCAATGATCAAATTTGAAGGGTGGGTCTTAATTTCAATTGGAAGGGCATTTATTCTCTGAGCGCTTCAGAGATAAAGGGAAATATAAATAAGTGTACTTTAATGGACAAGTATAAATTAACCAAACCCTTTCACATAAAAAAATGCAAAAACCAAATATTGTTCTTTCAAAGCTTGTTGTGAAAGCATGCATGTATGTGATGGAGGGGCCTAAGTCAATTGAATCCTTGTAACTCATTGCATGTCTGAGTCTAACGATCCATGGTTTAGATTGAACTAGAATACCAAAATAAGTTTTATTAATGGTTGATTTCAAAAAGTTATAGGTGTGAGTAGTTAAGTGCTTGTGGCTCTAAAATTTGTTGTGTTTTGTAATAGTCCATGATTCACTGAATCCATAGTCACGGGTAGGAATTTAAATTATTTAATGAAAAAATTTAATGTGTATAACCTCTATGTCGAGACAGTTTTCCATGCTGATGCTTGCGACTACCCTCTTTATTGTCTTACCAAAAGGCATGATAATCAGGAAGAAGACCTAAAATTATGGACTTCACCTTCAATGAATGCCTTGAAATCATATTGGTAATAACTATTTTGGTAGCGCTGAGGACAAATGTTGTGTGAAACCACAAATGTTTGGAAGGACGGAGGGAGATAACATCATGATCATGCAACTCATCAAACTGAAGACTATTCTTGAGCCAACAATTGTTTTTTTAATTTTATTAATAACCATTGTTTCTCCATATCGTGTTCCCAATGACACCTCTCTATAGAAATGCATAAATCAATTTCTGCACAATTTGTGATCCTAGCTACATGCCATTATTTGTATTTGCATGACATCGAGTGTTCTTTATAGTTGTCGTGAGTCCATGATATTCATGCAAGAAATGAATGCTTGTAGAGGAGGACTTTTCAAACCTACCTTTTGAAATTCATTTTGACAAAAAAAAAGTGGACATTGGTAGCGAGGTTCACATATAAGGTAGTAGGCACAAATGTTGGAGCTCGTTTCGGGCCTGGTAGTTGCTAACACATTGTCACACTTTACATTACAGCCCCAAGTGACTTGGGAGTTAGATTAACATCTCGATGGCTAGTGCCTCGTAGTCATTAATGATTAATGGCCATCTTCAACAACTAAGCACCGAGTGCATGACATGAGTGAGTAAGTGATTATAATTTATCATATTTACAATATTTTGAATGATGAGTTGAAGTTTATAGCATAAGAGTTTCAACATATTGAGATATTTATATGAATGGGTAATTTCAAATGTTGCTCTTCTTTTGAAATGTTGATATAAATTATACCCTTCTTTATTGGAAGGGTAAAATTCAAATTTTAAAGTTTGTTTGAAGGGAAATTTTAACTTTACACTTCTGGGAAGGGCTAGAACCCTTTGGAAGGGCTGTGAAGGGTTCAATTTTGAACGTTGCTTAGGATGCTAAATTTCAACCTTAGGATGCCAATCTCCACTATTTTTGGACCCATAACATCACAAAAACTCCATGAAAACAAAGAGTTTGGAATTTGTAGGTTACTAGAAATGTGAAAAAATTGGAGTTACCAATAAGAGTGATGGAATATCGATTGATATTAGTGATCAAGTAACTTTTTTTTCCAGGGGAAAATATCAGTTCCTTGTTATTTCATTGAAATCAAAGGTAACTTAGTTACAACTTCAGCTATTGCTGAGCACATGGAATAGATACAACTATGTTCATCATCAGCAGACAAATGAAAATTGATCAGCTTCACAGGAATACTGGACAAACCTTCAAAGGTAACACCTATAATCTAGGAATCTTGACTACATCCACATCACTAACCTTCAACAAACAGAGAATTCAAGTCTAATACTGAAGTAACTAATCCAAAGAATCAATAAACAAGAGAGATCAATAATATGAAGGGATCATCCACCTCAATCATCCAAAGGATGTCAATAGAAACAACACATAAAAGACTCAAGTGCTAAGGGATAGAAAACATGGAAAGTGCCCTGATCAGTACATTCACCATCAGTGAATTCAATAAACTGAAAATGGCCTGAGGCCAAGGTTAATGCTTCTTTGGATAAGCTATCAGCCTTAGTATTGTGTTCTATGAATATGTCAACTACGTTTAGCTGGATGAAGTAAGGTTAACATGATAGAGCTGAAGTTGTTCCCTGATAGTGATCAAGTAACTAGCAAGTATTGGATGCATACACTAGAAAATATATGGTATAAACCTCAATACATCCCTAAACTAAGACTGTCATTGAGAGAAGGTACACATACCAATAATAATAATGTTGATAGTACGTCGAGACAGGTGAGCCTTGCAAGCAATGCATGTAGTGAAAGATGTAGGTACAATAATCAAAATAGTTTATTTAGTCAAACTTATTACGTTTCTTTTTTGCGTTGACTTAGCCACTTTCAATTCACTAACTCTAAAATAGATAATAAGTGTTGGCTAATAATGGGGACGACTCATGGTATTATGTTTCATGGGGTTGTAACATCGCAAACTTGTGAGGCATAATACCACGAGTCGTCACCGTTACTTGGGTGAACACTTGTTATCTTTTGTGAGATATAGTTCACGTGGACAAAGTTATTGAACTCTGTCCTCATGGACAATTGCTTTCTAATATAAGGTTTCTATAATAAAACACCTTAAAGAAGAAATCCATAACATTTGGCAGAATTATGGCAAACCCCTGCTGTCGCTACAATTTGGAAAATACTGGGTTAGGTTCAAGTTTCTTTCTAACCTAGGGATTTTATAATGATCTTCAATGATCTTCTATAAACCTCCCTTAAGCATCGCATTTGGGTCTGTCATTAGCTGATCAATGTAAATGCATGCACATCGAAGAAAACCCATGTTTGAAAGCTGATAAGGACGGATTGAAGTTGGTGATGAAGCAGGCAGTATAAACAGAGACCCTTTGGGTTGTTGGTTATGAAAGAACCCATTCTCCTATTATATTACCTCATCCAAATAATCTGAATTAGATGGTCCATATTGTTGAGATTCTGATGAGGAATATTTTGTAGGCAAACCCTTGTTTGATGATGAGATGGAAAATGCATGCATTTATCCATTTCATGAAGAATTGGATGTTATATTTGAAATCAATAATCATAGTTTTGGCGGCCCCATATATGATTCATCTAGTGAAGCATCTAATGAGGAACATAAATATTTGGAACCTATAGAGCAACCAAGCATCCACTCTATAGGATCTCCAGGAACTAACATCATTATATCTATACTCATTCGATTTCCTACAAAGTGTTGTAGCTTGCTTAGTGCTCCTCTATGTTTGTCATTTAGGTTCAACTTAACAGTGAAGTCAATAAGTCAAGGCAATTATTTCTAGTACATCTCCTTGGTCTATTATAGTCCAAGCATTAGCATATTCAATGGCTTTCCCTCATGTTGGTAATCCATGTGTTTCCCCTGTCCAGTGGACAACCCCCCTGTTGTATATGCTATCCATTCGATTTGATGCATAGATCAGATACATATAGACATGGATGATCTAAATGACACGAAGAAAAATCCAATCATCCATAAACCGAGTTAGATCAATTTTGGAAACCGAGTGGTTAATCGAGTTCATTTCAACATTGAAAAACCCTTTATAATCATATAGAGGTGGGGGATTCATCTCATTCAAGTCATATTTCTAATTGTTGTAACAAAATATTGGCGCGTAATAAAGAGTGGGAACTATTTATGAAGGTAAACCACTGCTCTATTTGGGTCGAGTATTCACATAGAACTACTCCCTACTCCCTTGCAGCTTCGATGATGGGTGGGCTATGGTGAGCCAAGAGATAATGTTTCCCCTAGCTCTCATCTATCCTAATGTAATGTGGCAATCTAGGGCATCTAAAAATTCAGTTTGGAATACACAACAAACATCACAGAGATGTTATGAGACTTCGCTGCTGATCTATGGCTTGGAGCTGGATGTTCGCTCTTTTTTTTGGACAGTATTGATTTCTATGTTTGTGAACTATTGGATATGACAGTTGGATGATATTTCTGTTACTATTCTGCTGACTATATTGGTTGTTTTAGCTTGTTGTTTTAGCTTTAGTGTTTATAGATTTTTGTTTTGTACGGGATTTGAACTATGGTTACAAATATGTAATGCATATCTACAAAATGTAATTTTGTCTCTCTACGGATGAAATAAAATTATGTTTTTTTTCTTTGGAAAAAAAAAAGCAAACATCACAGCACTATATGAGCCATACCTTTCGATGAAATTTCCTTAGTGGAAGCAGGATTACGATCATGTTGTTTACTTACTTACGAGCATATTGATCAAGCCATGTTCTAAGACAACACTCATTAGCTAACTCTTCTAAGGCCATAAGTCTAGGCTCTGGTTCTGCATGTTAAGGAATGGAATGACCAACAGGGGTGCTGATGGTAAACCCAAACCCTAGTTATTGGGAAACATTTTTATGAGATTGAGGTGCCAGAACAGCTTGCCAAAGTGAGCGGTTGATGGTATCAAATTATATAGCATAGGGTCCCCTCCCCCTTAAGGAAATTCAATATTGGACCGCCACTTTTTGAGATCGACAGAAAGGAGCAAACATCACAGCACGCACAAAAAACCCTTGTCACCGCATGCCCAAAAACCCTTGTCACAACATGCCCAAAAAATGAGGTCATGATGCTTACCCGTTGAGCCATGAGCTCCAAATCGAAACCGTGAACTCCAAAACGTGAACCGTGTGCTCCAAATTTGAACCGTGAGCTCCAATTATCAACCGTGAGCTCCAATTCTGAACCCTGAGCTCCATCGGAGCTACTCCAAAATTCACAAAAACCTCCGAATTGCATAGAACTGTCCAAAAAAAGTCGCGACAATGTCCAAATAAACTATTTATTTTTTATTATATATGATATGTATTTTATTTTCATTATATATTATTTTATATTATATGTATTTTATTTTTATTATATGTTATTTTATATTATATAAATTGTCATAATAGTATTTTTTCATTAGGTATAGTATTTTTAACTTAGCTATATGTAATTTTTAGTATATGTATTTTTAACTTGGGAATAGTGTTTTTTATTATAATATGATGATGATGATGGCGATCTCATCTAATCCCTACAATGAAACCCCTGAAGATGAAGATGATGATGGCTATCTCAGGTAATCCCTACAATCTCACCTAATCCTTATCGTTATGTTGATCATCATCATCTTAATCATCATGATCATTATCATCATCATCGTCATCATTTTCGTCATCATCTTCAACATCGTGGTCTTCATTATCATGACCCTCATCATCATCATCATCATCGTCATCGTCGTCTTCATCATCATGATGATGGTAATGGTGATGATGACGGTGATGATGATGATGATGATGGCAATGATCACCATCATCACCATCATCATCGTCGTCGTCATTGTATTCAACATCGTTATATTCATTATCAGGACTCCCATCATCATCATCATCATCCTCATCATCCTCAACGTCATCGTCATCTTCATCATCATGACCCTCATCGTCATCATCGTCATCACCACCATCATCGTCATCCTCATGATGATGATGGTGATGGCAATGATGACTGTGATGATGATGATGATGGCAATGTTGATGATCACCATCATATTCATCAATGTCATCATCATCATAAGGAAATTGTTTGATATAGCCAATAAAATTAAAGGAATTTTTTGTATCCGTGAAATACTTCTTATATCTAATAGATTCCTCGACTCCTAGAACTATGGGTCCCAAATATATATTTCAATAGAGATATGCAACCCTAAGAGGAAGAAAAACATCCTAACTTGAATAAAGAACCTTCACATTAATGAGGGAAGAACCATCTACATAACGACACATCCCTATCTTGGATAAATGAAAATATAGCTTTGAAGGATGATTGAAAAGTTGAGCATGTGAGCATGGTGATGATGATGTTGATGATGATGATGATGATGTTGATGATGATGATTATGATTATGATGTTGATGTCGATGATGACAATGATGATGATGTTGATGATGATGATGATGATGTAGATGACGAAGATGACAATGGTGATGATGATGATGATGATGATTATGATTGTGATGATGATGATGATGATGATGATGATGTTGATGATGATGATGATGATTATGATGTTGATGTCGACGATGACAATGATGATGATGATGATGATTATGATGTTGATGAAGATGATGACAATGATGATGTCGACGATGAAAATGATGATGATGATGATGTTGATGATGATGATGATGATGACGATCATGATGAAGATGATGATGATGTTGATGATGATGATGATGATTATGATGTTGATGAAAATGATGACAATGATGATGAAGATGATCTTGATGATCATGATTATGATTATGACGATGATCATGATTATGATGATGATGACGATCTTGATGATGATGATGATGATTATCATCACCATGAGGATGACGATGATGAAGATGATGATGATGTTGATCGTGACGACGACGACGACGACGATGATGATCATGAGGATGAAGATGATGATGATGACGATGATGATGAAGATGATTATGATGGTGATGATGATGTTGAAGATGATTATCATCATCATGAGGATGACTATGATAATGATGATGACGACGATGATGATGAAGATGATGATGATGGTGATGATGACGACAATGATCATGAGGATAACGATGATGATGATGACGACGATGATGAAGATGATGATGACGGTGATAATGACGTTGATGATGAGTATCATCATCATGAGGATGACGGTGATGATGATCATGAAGACAACGATGACGAAGATGACGATGATGACGATTGCCTTATGATGATGACGATGAAGATGATGATGTGTGATGATGATGATGACGACGATGAAGATAATGATGTGTGATGATGACGACGATGATGAAGACCATGATGATGATGATGACAACAATGAAGACGATGATGATGAAGATGATGATGATGATGATGATGATGATTATGATGTTGATGTCGACAATGAAAATGATGAAGATGATGCACATGGTGATGATGATCATGAAGACAACGATGATGATGATGATTTCCTTATGATGATGACGATGTGTGATGATGATGACGACAACGATGAAGATGATGATGTGTGATGATGACGACGACGATGATGAAGACCATGATGATGATGACGACGACGATGAAGACGATGATGATGAAGATGTTGATGATGATGATGATGATTATGATTTTGATGTCGACGATGAAAATGATGAAGATGATGCGCATGGTGATGATGATCATGAAGACAACAATGATGAAGATGACGATGATGACGATTGCCTTATGATGATGACGATGAAAATGATGATGTGTTATGATGATGACGACAATGATGAAGATGATGATGACGATGAAGACCATGATGATGATGATGATGACGATGAAGACGATGATGATGAAGATGTTGTTGATGATGATGATGATTATGATGTTGATGTCAATGATGAAAATGATGATGATGATGATGATGATTTTTAGTGCCAAAAATTGTTCTTAGACTACTAGAAGAACAAGCCAACACAATCTCAAATAAAAATAAAATAAATTTGGTTTTAAGGGTTTTAGTTTTTAGTTTTAGTTGAAAAATTCATCAATCAAGGAGGAAATAAACAACAACAAGCTAATACAGAACAAAATCATGCAATTTGGATAAACTAGGGATCAAACACATTCCAATAAACCATAAACATTACACATGAAACACTAACTTCATCCACAGGATATAAGCATTTACATGAATAAACCTTTAAACATGAAATGAAATTGTAGACTGAGCAATCAACCAGATCAGAAATGGAAAAGCATAACAGGTAAAAGGGCTTATCAGTTTATATATAATCAATAACATTCATCCACTTACATAAGAGTTATAAGTGCTAGCTTGAGAAATCAAAGCTCTAAAATCCTCTCCTTGAGTGAAAAATCCCACCCCAAAACTGTATGTTTGTATTCCTTTTATCATTACAAAAGTAAAGTAGTTCCATAACTACCTTCTAGGTTGAAATTTGAAACAGTTACATCAATTATTTGCATGATAACTCAAAATATTTAAAGACAATTAACCCAAAAATAACAAATCGGATTCGGGGAAGTTTGGCGAATTTATGAAAATTTGGGTCTCAAAGACGCCTTCATATCTCTTGATCCGGGACACCTGTGTAAAAATTGAGAGAGGTTTTTTTTAAATGAGTATGTTATGAACAAAAACCTCTTTTTTTTTTTCAAAATTCACCTTCAATTGATCGAAATACGTGCTGCAAATTTGTGACTAAAACAGGAAATTATTAAATAATTCAAACCTTGAAAATAGGCCACAAATATGAATTCGAATATCTCAAACGATAATAGCTGTTGCAAAATTGAGAGAGGTTTTTGTGAATGAGTCTGTTGTGGACAAAACCCTCTTTTGGGTTTCCTGAATTCATTTCCATCTCCTCGTAATATGATCCCAATGACAATGACAAAAACAGGAAAAACAAAGCTGCTATAGGAATCTCCTCATGAAAATATTTGACAATGGACTAAAAAATGAGAGTTAGATTATAAATAGAAACTTGGAATAAAATTTTATTATAATTTTTTGAATTCTCAAAGATGTACATATTAACTAATAATCCCAAAAGACAAACTTTAAAACTAAAATAATGAAATAATTCAACCATTAAAAGCATTAAATCCAACCAAAATTATTGATTGTAAAAAATTCTTAAAATCAACATAAAATGTAAAGTCATTTTAAACCAATGGTTGAAAATTAGGACAAAAAGAACAGATAAACTAAGAACAAGATCTAGTTATAACATCTAGCTCTTGCTGCGGGATGAATTCCTCCTTGTGAGGCTTCAAGAACCTGTAGAACTTGTGCCTTATTCATTGGGTGATGGAGTCATTTACCAAATCTCTGTAAATTTCTCAAACTCTGAACACATACCTCTGAAATGACAAAATACTGCTACAAACCAGCATACTGAAAAGAATCTACATGCTCGTATAGCGAGCTTATTCTGTTATTTACTCCTAATTCTAATAGGAGGAAACAACCCAATCAAGTGTAATCATACTTCTAGTGAAGCCAAGAAACCATTTGACTGAGAATCATAATTCCATGCATGCTACTATTTGAGAAAACCACAAAATATGTGATAAGTGCAATAAAGAGTCTGTAGGCAGCTGATACTTATGACTGGAAATAGGAAGTATGCCAAAAGCTGGAGCATTAGAAACCTTTGAAAAATACAACTTTGTCCAAGAAGCCATGGGATCATGAAATTTCCGATTTAAAAGTTCAATGTCTTCATTATATTCATCATAAAGTGAAGCATTCTCTTCCTCTCCACTGCTGTTCTTTTTAAACTTTGGATCAAGAATGGAAACCAAGGGCTCTTCAAACTGCTTCTCGAACTTTAAGTAAAACCCTTGATAAAAAATTGAACAAATAAAATTCTGAAAGTGACCATAAGTCAAGAATGGAAACTTATTTCTTATATCAATAGTAAGAGGTTGAAGAGCAGCAACTTCTTCTTCATAACATGATAATCTCATAGCAAGAACTAAGAAATTTTTACTATAATCCACTGAAAGTATATTATTATCGAAAAAGTCAACAAATTGATATGAAGAATTAACACAAGCATCCTTTATATCCTTGTTCATATGAAAATCTGAAAATGATGAAGAAAACTGTCTTAAATCTGAATGATACCTACGTTCTTCTTCCTATTCATAAGATTGTATATCTTCAACATGAGCCTGATCTCGAAGCATTTTGCAAGCTCGGATGTTCTCCTCCACTTTTTTTGCATCCTCAAACAATTGTCTTAAAGATGATGATTTCTTTTCTAACAGGAAAAAGAAAAGATCTGAATGTTGAGCCATAACATAATATACCATAGCAAGTTTTTCCGAAGATCTGATCTCCGGAGGCATACTGATATAAAAACTTCGAAACCTCCAATTAAATTTAGTAATTGGCTCATCATTCTCTCTTTTCAAACTATAAAATTCGGAAAGAAATTGATCATAAGATTTATTCTTACCCCAATACTTCAAAAAGACATCATGTAACTCTTCACACGATCCAATTGAATAAGCTTTTAAATTTCAAAACTAAAACCCAGCATCTCCAGCAAAGGATTTCGAAAATAACCTCATGACAACATCCTTATGCACGATTTCAAAATTATCAATGAAATTATGAAAAGATTCTAAATTTTTCTCTGCTGTAATATGGTCTTTTCCAGTAAAACGAGGAATATATTCAACAAAGTAGGAAGGGTAAGGATGTAAGAGAGATGGCAGCCTAAGAGGTTTAAACATCTTTTTTTTGAGTCTACACTAAAAATTTGTGAGTTGAAAATGAGGTTCAACAATATGTTCGCAAGTTTCAGCAGTGATGGCAGAAGGTAATAGATTAGCTTTATTCTCTACAAGATGAACAGAATAATCAGCTTCAAGAGATATGGGTAAATGTATATCATGCTGCACATGTATTTCAAATGAAGGAATAGGATCAACATCAATAAAACAAGAAGAATGCAAACTTTTCTTTTTCCAAAGAGGGATATGTACTTGAAGGTTTATGATCATCGGAATAGACAAAACAAAAAATAATTCTTTTGACATGAAATGGGAAAGGCAGGAAAGAACTGATGAATAAGAACAAAACCTCATGGAGGAAAGTAACAAGCTGATACCCAATCTTTCCATTTAGCTTCTTCATTTTTATGTCAACAAAATTCTCCTTGTAGTGGAATCTTTAATTGTGGAGTCGTCGGTGAAAACTTGTAGTCTAAAAGATTTTATGACTTTGCTCACCTCTCAAAATCAGATGAATAATGATATCCCAGGGAAGATATACTTCAGCTTCATCACTGGCAATGACGCCAAAGATGTTAGTGCCAGAAATTGTTCTCAGACTACTAGAAGAACAAGCCAACACAATCTCAAATAAAAACAAAATAAATTTGGTTTTAAGGGTTTTGGTTTTTAGTTTTGGTTGAAAACTTCATCAATCAAGGAGGAAATAAACAACAACAAGCTAATACAGAACTGAATCATGCAAGTTGGATAAACTGGGGATCAAACACATTCCAATAAACCATAAATATTACACATGAAACACTAACTTCGTCCACAGGCTATAAGCATTTACATGAATAAACCTTTAAACATGAAATGAAATTGTAGACTGAGCAATCAACTAGATCAGAAATGAAAAAGAATGACAGGTAAAAGGGCTTATCAGTTTATATATAATCAATAACAATCATCCACTTACATAAGAGTTATAAGTGCTAGCTTGAGAAATCAAAGCTCCAAAAGCCTCTCCTTGAGTGAAAAATCCCACCCCAAAACTGTATGTTTGTGTTCCTTTTATCATTACAAAAGTAAAGTAGTTCCATAACTACCTTCTAGGTCAAAATTTGAAACAGTTACATCAATTATTTACATGATAACTCAAAATATTTAAAGACAATTAACCCAAAAATAACAAATCGGATTTGGGGATATTTGGCGAATTTATAAAAATTTGGGTCTCAAAGACGCCTTCATATCTTTCGATCCGGGACACCTGTGAAAAAAATGAGAGAGGTTTTTTTAAAATGAGTATGTTATGAACAAAAATATCTTTTTTTTTTTCAAAATTCACCTTCAATTGATCGAAATACGTGTTGCAAATTTGTGACTAAAATAGGAAATTATTAAATAATTCAAACCTTGAAAATAGGCCACAAAGATGAATTCGAATCTCTCAAAGGATAATAGATGTTGCAAAACTGAAAGAGGTTTTTGTGAATGAGTCTATTGTGGAAAAAAAATTTCTTTTGGTTTTCCTGAATTAGTTTCCATCTCGTCGTAATATGCTCCCAATGACAATGACAAAAACATGAAAAACAGAGCTGCTATAGGAATCTCCTCATGAAAATATTTGACAAAGGACTAAAAAATGAGAGTTATATTATAAATCAAAACTTGAAATAAACTTTTATTATAAGTTTTTGAAAGCTTAAAGATGTAGATATTAACTAATAAGCCCAAAAGACAAACCTTAAAACTAAAATAATGAAATAATTCAACCATTAAAAACATTAAATGCAACCAAAATTATTGATTGTAAAAAATTCTTAAAATCAACATAAAATGTAAAATCATTTTAAACCAACGGTTGAAAATTAGGACAAAAAGAACAGATAAACTAAGAACAAGATCTAGTTATAACAATGATGATGAAGATGATGGTGATGGTGATGATGTTAGTAACTCTTTTTTTTTAAATAAGATAAAATAATAGTTCTAATTAAATATTTACCTTTCAATATATTTCATCGTCTTCTTCATCCATGTCAGCGTCTTCTTCATCCATGTCATCATCTGTATCGTCAGATACATAGTCAACATTGTAAGGATTGGCCATATCATCATCGTCATCATCATCAGTTATGCTCGTGTCATCGTCGGAATAATCTTCATCGGCATTGTCTGCTACATCATTTGATTCAACTATTTCTTGGACATCTTCTGTTGGATCATCATCGTCAGCTAACGCAAGTTGATCATGCCCTTCGTCATCATATTCTTCTTCCAGAGAACCCTCTTCATTACCATCATCTAGGTTATACTTTACCAGCCTTCCCCTTGGATCGTGTCTCACAACAAACGACCAGCTTGATTTACCTGGAACCTCTGAGTAAAATACTTGTTCACATTGGCTTGGAAGAACATAGGGCTCTGTTCCTGGCTCAAACAACCTTGTGTTTACCATGGTAAATCCATTATCATGTTCAATAATAGTTCTATCAGGATCACGTAGATTCAATCGTAACCTGTACCATTTGACAATGAATAGAACTACCTTAAAGGATTTAATGTCACACTGTATAATATCTTCCAAATACCCATAGTATCAATTTTCTAAGACTTCTGGATGTCTGTCAGTTCTAGATGAAACATTGGTAACCTCAAAGACAGTCGAAACCCCAGAATTTGATGTTTTCTTTATTTCATCCAATTTTTTGATCCGATATCTACCTCCATTGCAGACCATAGCCTTATGGTGTTTTACCTGCAATAAGAAATACATGAAAACATTACACAACCATTCATTCCTTATGCAACAATACATGGAAAATAAGAACATGTACGTCAAAAAGTAATTTGCAAAATAAAATATTTAGAGGGATATTTGATTAATTATATGCTTGCCATTTTATCTTTTACACCATATGCCAAATCGATTTCCCTTTCAGTTAGATTGTTATCTCCATTGCGTTGTGCTACTTTTACCAATGAAGCCACACCTTCCCATGATATTCCATGACCCGATTGTGCACATCATTCAATCCATACCTTCATCCAGTCAAGATTGTTTGCGATGTATAAATGAATTGCATCCGATTCTCGACCAACTGTTTAATGACAATAACCATTAAAATGAAAGAAAAGTGTAAATATCCTGAACAAAGACGTATATTCTCTTAATTGAAGCAATTATGACTAGAAAATACAATTAGAATATGAAGGATATAATAAACATCCACTAGCTAATAATTACCTTTCAGCTTCCTCAATCTACCTTTCCCCTTCAGTTGCTCCGCTTCAAATTTGTTATTGGAGTCCAGATCATAAATGCGATGTAAATTGAGCTTTGAATCTAAAATAGGAAGATATTCACTAACATACAACATGTTTTGGTATACCGTATATCCTTCCATCATATACCCCTCTGCATGTGCTCGTTGTCTCACCAAACCATTCATAAATTTCAAGTGCCTCTCAACCATCCACATGGACCTTGAGTGCACAAGTCCACACAACTCAATCTCCTCAACTTGGTGTATGAGGTAGTGTTCATGTGCATTGAAAAATGCCGAAGGTAGATGCTTTTGCATTTCACACATGAGACGAGGAATTTCTCTCCTCCAATACTTTATATCTTCTTTATGGATTTCTTTAGATGTCAACCATCTACAAGTGATGGAAACCAATAACGATATTTAACAAAAATAAACATTCAATTACAATATATGCTGAAATAGTGCACAAAAAAAACAAATATAAATTATTATACGGAGAATTAAAGAAACACTAAGCATATGCAAGTAATCACTAGTTACCTCATGTATTTACCAAGATTATATATAACTTGTTTGACATTGTTGTCGAAGTTGTCTGAGAGAAAGAGAGGTAGAACATACTGTATCAATATACAAACCACGCCATTTATTAAACAAAGAGCCTTACAAACAAGAAAAAATTATATGGACATAACAATAATAATTACCTTGATGAAGACATGCCAATCATGTGTTTTGACCCCTGCAAAATCACCTTTTTCAGTTATGATATTCTTCAAGTTTGCACAAAATCCAGTGGGAAATTTAATTTTCCGTATTACTTCTTTGACAACATTGCTTTGTTTCTCCGTAAACATCCATGGAATTGAGTTTATATTAAATTGTTCTCCGTTGGGATGAAATTGGATGATGTATTTCATTGGATGGTTGCTTTCTTGAATGTCTTTGCACACTTTCACAACTTTATCTTTCTCCCTCCTAGCTCTAGTAGTGAGAATAAGGTTTCAGTAACATTCTTTCCAAAATGCATTGTATCAAACAAATGAGCAATTTGTAGGTGCTCATAGTAGGGCAACTTGCTGAATTGAATAGGATAAATTTTCATTCCTCGTGGAAGACCATTAATGACTTCATGATCACGATGGACATCATGAATATTAGTTTATAATTAATAAATTACATCATAAATCAAATATGGCCACTACATCAAACAACTCACAATAAAAATTAAAATACATAACAATTCATATACGATGATCCATACGTACCATGATGATGATTTCTATTGTATTGCATCTTCCAAAGGTGAGGTGTCATTCTCCGTGGTTTTAATGCAGTCTCCTACTTCCCATTGAAAATATTTCTTTCAGTTGTTCTATACCTGTGATTCTTAGAGAGGAAATGCCTATACTCATCAAACACCTCCTTTCTTAAGCTTTTTGAACGACGAGATTTTATCTTAGGACCACAAACTGGACATGCAAATTTACCCTTTGTCTAAAGACCTAAAATATTTAGGTATGGAATATCTATGTCAAATATATTCATATATAAAATATTCTAACTAATCCATATCATTAAATGCAATTAAAGTGGAACTTAAAATTACAAACCACAAAATGAAGTTAACCGAGGGGCATCGTGTATTGTCCATACAACCATTGCATGGAATTGAAATTGCCTTTGTCATATTGGTATAGATACGTCATACATAGTTATGCCATTCCATAACTTCAGTAGCTCATCTATAAGAGGTTCGATGTATACATTCATATCTTTGACTTGGAACTTACCTGATTCATAATTTGAAGTACATATAAAATATATCATTATGAGAACCATTAAGATATATAAACCATGCAGAAGAGTAAAATAATAGATATATATATATGAAATTAAGATACACATTACGACAAATGAGATGCCACAACTACATTATAAATAAAACAGTTTTCGTCAAAAAAACATGGAATAATCATCGACAACATTATGTGCTCCCTCTTTATTGACAACCATGGAGGAATGTTATTGTTGATAACAAAAATAGGCCACACCGTGTAAATAGATTTCATCTGTGCAAATGGATTAACACCATCTGCTGCCAAAGAAATCCTACGATTATGTGGTTCGTCTTTAAAGTGAGGCCACTTTTCCTCCATATCTCTAAAAGCAGTACCATATGCAGGCATTCGGATAACATCATCTTGAATTCTGTTCCTAGCATGGTAATCCATAAATTGCACTAAGTTTTTGCACCTGAATAGTCGTTGCAAATGTGGAATGATGAGAATATAATGAAGAACCTTCTGAGGCACCTTTTTTGTTACTTTATCTGTACGATATCTACTTACATGACATTCCGGACATTCTGTTGCAAATTCATGCTGATTATAATATATAACATGGTCATCGGGGCATGCATGAATTGCTTCATAATGCATTCCAATCTCTTTCATGATGGAAGATAAATCTCGATATGTGCGAGGTAAAATATTTGATGGTGGTAACAAAAATTCAGCTATCAAGCTACAAAAAAATTAAAAAAAATTGTTAATGTAATAAATAAATAATATTAACGAAACACGCTTCATCCGTACGATGATCAATAATGAGTTAACAATACAATCATTAGAGGAATACAAATAAACTTTATCACGATCCTATATATGTGATGTATTATTTTAGATACCTTAGCATCTGTGTGATTGCAATGTTTGAAAGACCATTCATAACCTTCAAGTTCATTATCAACAATATAGTAGAGAGAGGATTTGTTTTGGAGCCTTCAGAAAGGGGTTCATATGCCTTACTGAGAAGAGGTATATCGTGAACATTGTCAAAGTCATCATCATTTTCATTATCAGCATCATCGTCATCATCCATTCTAACGTTAAATGAATCATGGATCAATGTATTTGTACCATCATCTTCAATTACATCATTGGCATGATCATCTTGTTCAATATGATCATTCACTTGTTCTCCATTAAACATACACGCTCCATGATCTTGATCCTGAACTTGTTCTGAAAGCACTTCCTCTGGACGATATGCTGTATGGTGTCTTTCCTTTAATATAAATACATGGAAACATCAATAGATATACATCAATATATGAAAAAAAATACATACAATTACCAAAAAAACCGAATATAATAAACTTTATAATGCTAAACCTACAAATGGACGATATTCATTCCCCCCCTCAGCATTTCCATGTTCCTTGCAATGTTTTGTGGCTATTGAGATCAATATTATTCTCCTCTTAAATCGCCTGCATTGAGTACACGGACAATAACATTTTCCATCACCCCTTCGTTTCGCTGCATCCCATAGTCTAGCAAGAAATTGTCGGTTGTCTTCGTTTGGATCCGAAATATTTAATCTATTTGAAATTTTGTCACAAACTTCATTAATGAATATAACCGTCTGTCTTAACAAATCAAGTTCCACGCATGAACATTTTGTTAAACGGAGAGAAGCCGAAGAATAAAAAATTCCCGGAAAAATGTCTATCGATGAAAACAAAAAATTTCCCACAACCGCCCGTTGAAGAATAAAACAATTCCTGAAAACGCCCGTCAAGGAACAAATAATTTTCGCAAATCATCCATCGCTTCTACAACAAACATGTCGAAATGTTTAAAATAATTAATATTTATAATGGACATGCGTTAGATATTCGACACCTTAAACATAGTTACCGTTGAAAATATGGGACCATAAATTTAAAATCATGTAAACCTTACAATTTAAAAAAAAAAACCTACACAGAGCGTCGGTTATTCGACACCCTATCGTCGGATAGCCGACACCCAACCGTCAGAGATCTGGCATTGAAGGGTCAGATCTTTGACGCCAGTGTGTCGGATATCCGGCGTGTCGGATATCTGACTCTAATGTGTCGGATATTCGAGGGATATATAAATATTTTTTGATCGGCATTCTTTTCAGTGATTACTGTCCGACACATCTGGATTCTGACGTCGGATTTCGAGTTCAAATCCTATTGTGTGTCCCCTGTCCGATAGGGCTTCAAGCGGCTGCCATTCATAAGCTTTGGTAGTACCGCGCCATCTAATTGTTGTAATTGAATTGTACCGTAGAGGTAATATAATTGACAAGATATGGTCCAAGACAGTGCATTTGTAGCTTACCTGGATGCTTCAAGAATTTGTTGTCGTATAACAGTACCAAATCTCCTTGCTGAAATTGTTTGTTCTTTATGTGGATATCATGCCTCGCCTTCTATCAATCTTTCTCAATGCGCTGGTGGAAGCCTGCAATGAAACGGTCTTCATCCAGTTGTATTAGTTGCGCCATGCACTCCTCTAGTGCAACATCATCATCCATTCTAGTCGCAGCGACAATGCACATACTGGGAAGGATGTATTCCATAGGCATCACTTCCTCTTGCCCATAAACTAGTTTGAATGGTGTTTTCCCCATCAATCGCTTGCACATGGTGCGATAGGCCCACAATACTACAGGAATATTTAGATCCCAATCATCTTGGTTAGTGTTACATACCTTGGTAAGTGCATGCTCTAATATTTTGTTGAATACCTTCACCGCTCGATTCGCCTGTGGATGGTATGGTGTACTCTTCTTGTGCTAAACCTGCAATTCTTTTGTCAGTGCTCTTACTGTGCAGTTGGTAAAATGACTACCTTGGTCACTCATTAATATTTTGGGGCACCCAAACCATGTCACAATATTCTCAAATAGAAATCTGGCTGTCGTCGCAGCAGTACAGTCCACAACTGGTGTAGCCTCTGCCCATCTCGACAGATAAAATGTCGCAGTGATTATGTAGCACACACCAGTTCTTTTCCTAGGTGGGTTGATCGAACCGACAAATTATACTGCCCATTTATCAAAAGGTTGCAAATTTACCTAGGGTACAAGTGGCATCTCATCCCACCATGACAGTTTTCCAATGCATTCACAGACATCACCGCTCCTCGCATAACCTGCCGCATTATTATGAAGAGTGAGCCATCAAAGCCCTGCATGAAGCACCTTCCGCGTGGTAGCCTGTCCTCCATAGTGTCCTCCAGCTATGCCAGCATGTGCTTCTTCCATATTCTGCTCTTATTCATGCGGTAGGACACAACTTTGCAATATTTCATCAGGTCCCATCTTATGCAAATGTCTAGTAATCAATTGAAAATCATAAGCTTTAACTACCAACTGCTTCTTTTGATTTGTGTAAAGTTCTTCTAGTGCAACTCCCGTTGCTAAGAACTGTATTATTGGAGCATAATGGTCGTCGACCATGTCAACTCGGAACAACTACGCATCCTGCAGTCCATTTTCAATATTAGTAGGTTCCTCACCCATCTCGATTCTTGACAAATGATAGGGGCAAACATTTAGGAGACCCAGATTTACAATGATCTCAAAATCAAATTCCTAAAAGAGGAGTATCCATATGCATATCTTCCCCCCCAACACAATCTTATTCACCAAATTCTTCAAAGTTGAATGGTCAGTAAACATCTTGAAGTGACCTCCTAGAAGATAATGCATGAGTTTCTGCAACTCATAAACCATCGCTAGCCCTTCGTGTTCCGTAGTTGTATAATTATTCTCTGCAAATGATAAATTTTGACTCGCAAAATCAATAGCGTGATCCAATTCGTTGTCACCTAGATGCGCGAGCACTACTCCAAGCGCAACAGAAGATGCATCAACATGAACGTGGAACTCTTTGTTCCAATATGGGAATACAAGTATTGGCGCTGAAGCCATCTTGGCCTTCAACATATCAAAACTACTTTGGCGCTATGGACTCCACAAGGACACAAAATCCTTCTTCAATAGTTTCTCCATAGGGGTAGTAATCGCAACATATCCTCTAATGAATTTGCGATAGTACCCTATGTGTCCAAGAGTCACCCGGAGCATCTTGAAATTGGTCGGTGGCGGTAAGCTCAAAATGAGCGTGATCTTTGCGGGATCAACCAGCAGTCCTTGTTTGCACACAATGTCACCCAACAATATTCCAAATGACGCACAAAAGATGCACTTATTAGAGTTCAACGAGATCTGATGCTGTCGACACCTTTCCAGCATTAGTTGAAGATTGGCCAAGTGATCCTTTATTAGACCGTACACTGTCCAGTCGTCCATATATACCTGGAGGAACTTTTGGATGAAGTCTTTGAATGCTGTGGCGACCACCCAGGAAAATATGGAAGGTGCATTCTTCAATCCAAATGGCATCACGGTATACTGGTAGCATCCCCATTCAGTAACAAACATTGTCTTATGGAAATTTTCTTTTACAATTATGATCTGGTGGTACCTAGAAAAGTCGTCTATGAATGATTACATCTCATGGACGCCTACTCCTTCAAGGAATTCATCTGTGAATGACGTAAAAAATGGATCATGCATGCAAGCATCGTTCAATTTGTTGAGGTTGACACATATTTAGACTTCACTAGTCTTCTTGTCCTGGACCACCATAGGACTTATCCATTTTGATTCTTCAACAGGCTCAATAATCCCGACATCTAACATCCGATCAAGTTCAGTCTTGACCCTTTCTTTATATCACGAATTTATGCAATATGGCCTCTGTCACAACGGTTTTGCGTCAGGTTTTAATGGGATTTTCATTTTTCCTAGGTCACCCAATATCCCTTTCATCTCTAAGAATTTGGTCGAAAACAGATCTTGAAACTCATGCAAGAGATCTGTGATCTTGGCCACTGTCTCCTTGTCCCAGTAGTCCCCAACACTTGCAAATTTTGGATTTTCTTCTGTCCCAATGCTAAGTTTCTTAATCTTCAGTGGTTGGGTCATGGGATTAGTCAGTACATCTGGTGCTGCGACATCGTGACTTCCTTCGATCTCTGGAATGTTAATATTCTGCAACTCATCATTATCCTTTGGATTTCTAGATATGTTATAGCATTCCATCATTGATTGCATGGGGAAATACGCATGTGGATCCACAAGATATGCAACTGACACAACTTTCAAGACGACATCCCGTATGATCTGAAGTGGATTGGGGACATCCAAATTGGTGTCTGCAAAACCAAAAGTGTGGGAGAAGCAAACCGTCAACTCCTATTAGGTAGTTATTTATCTGTGCAGCTCTGTGGATACGTACCAAGACCTCGACATTTCATCCAAGGTGTGAATAAAGGCATGGACCCATTCATCCTTTGGTCGCACTGCCCAGAGTGTTTGACACTCCACCAAATGGTTGTTAGGGTCAGTCTTCCCATCGTACTTCCCAGTGTGGTACACTTCTGTGGTATCGAAACGGGCTGTCATTAGCCTGCGACACTACATCCACCTGATAATCGTTTTCTTATGAGCTTCCCACCAGCAGGATGGAGTAGCTGCCAGTGCTTCCTCCAGGGCCAATAGTCGCTGTGGCTATAAGATTCTTTCTTCAAATACTATTAAGAATGCAGAAAGCTCTGGTAAACCTTCATATACTGGGAATTCAATTATTTCAGTCGTGACAAAACACAGATATTGTGTAATCAAACCACACTTTCTAAAGGATACCTCATGCATGTGGTTTTGCCAATTTTCGAGTGCATCATCAGAATCAGGGGACGCAGAGCTAGCATTGTGCTAACCAAGTTCCCCCTCGAAATTCGGGTGGATATAGTCTTAAGAGATGTTGTATACATGGTCCCACCCCATGAAAAATTTGTCCTTCACAGGCTCAATGTATCTTTGGCCCTCAGTTGGATCCATGGGTGCGATGACTCGATTGTCCTTATTTTTGAATGTCATCATTCGCTTCTTAAAATTAATCATGGCCATACTGTCATTAGCCCATCCAATCCCCAACAACGCAGGATAGGATCCATCCCCATTAATGACTTCAATCACATCAAAGTCACCACGTGTTCTCATACCTTCAACATCGATGGCCAAGTTCGTTACACGACCAATGGGTTGCACCTTCGCTTGGTTCGCTAATCGCAGCTTCACAAGGGACCAACCCATTGTTTGGGATCCCCATTTTTCCCCAGTTCTACTTAGTCAGGATGTTCACATCCAATCCCAGGTCTAGGATGAACAAGTCCACCTCATAGTCACCAATCTGGATATTCATATGCATCTCTTTACCTGTCTTTTTCTTTTGCAAGGAATTTGCTGCAGAGTCCTTCAACTCCTTGTCTGAATGGTACAACAACCTCTCAATATCAATAAGAGCCTCGAGATCTCATGCTAGTGCTAATAATTTCTCAAAGAACTGCTACAAGGTACCATGCTGCCACGATGGTCCTACTTCTAGGGATAAATCGAAAGCGGATGGCATTTCATAGACATGAAACTTACCTAGATTGCGTCCGAATGCATCCCGTGTCTAAAAAAAATCTCTTTTTTCAGTCACAATGTCAAATGTCGATTTCTTCCTCCCAGATAACCAAACTTGTGGCCGAGTCCCATCATCTCCCGTCATTGCACCTCCGCGAGTGACAATGGCGACGTCGACATCTTGCGTTCCGGGCTCTGCTGAAATCGTCACAATGGTTGGACCTTGAGTCTGGTTCATCAGCAGGGTCTGAGCCAATGGTGGATTTTGTTTCAACGGTGGGCTCATCGACTGATTCAAAGTCTAGTTTTGGAGCGGAACTTGATTCTGGGTCTGGATCTATAAGTGATTCTAGGAAGGTAGCTGATTTTGAGCTTGCAACTGGGATTTATTTTGTAACTACGGACTGTTTTTAGTTTTCCATATTGCGATTCTCCATGATATGATCAATCACTGTATAGTACGTGCATGAGCACTGCAAGTGTGGGAAATCTCTATGATAATGATAAAATACTCCACAATTACAACATCGGATAGATGCACGTCCTCGTCCCCATCCGCATCCAAAACCTCCTCCTCGACCTCTGAATCCTCCATAGAATTCCCCTGCTGTGGGGACTGAGGCTGAACTACCAATTGTGATGGGGGATTTGGTTGTTGCTAAACAAAGTACGTTGCTTGAACGTATTGTGGCTATGCCTGGGCCATCAAAATTTGATTGTATGGCTGCTACGGTTTGAACTGCGGTGGAAAAAACTATATTTGTGGCGATGATGTGTACTGCATTATTGGTTGAGAACTGACCATTTGAGGCTGTGGTTTTTGGACTGTGTGGTGGCCTTCGTACTTCACAAAATATGAATCGTAAATTCTGTCCTGAAGCAGATCATATGCCCGAGAGTCTTTATCCTCATGCCCGACTGAGCGACAGAATGAACAGTATAAATTGGCAGGCTTTGACACCATCTTTTGCATATAGCTACATTCCTCATGTCGATGTCCATGGAATTGGGAGATGCAGCACTAATGCATACCACCGCTACTCAATAGGTTTGGCGCTCCAGATAACAGATAGTTTCTAAATTCAGGGCAAGTATCTTTTGTGTGGCCATGTACATGACACCGAGTACATGAAAGATCTACGCGTTCCTCCTTACCTTTCTTGATATCCCGCATCTGGAGGGTAAGGTACCCGAGCTGAGCCTGAATTTGAGTCATCCCAACTACACTCTCCCTGATAGGTGAAGCCTTGAGCTTCATCGCAATCTACAGGGCTTTGCTCTGCATCGCTATCTTTGTTGCATCAGTGGTTTTCGGAGGTGAGAAACCAATACGGTGATAAAACATTCTTTATGTTGGACCGTCACTCATAGGAAAACTGACTCTGCCCATCTATGTTTTGAACCTCTGATCGAAGTCCCAAATAGTCTCATTAGGAAATTGCTTGATTTCCTTTAGTTCTGTAATGTATTGTGCTTTCGACTTTGATTTTATGAATTCGTTGATTAGTCCTGTCTGGATTTCATCCAATGTCTTCACCAGAGTCCCCTAAGGAACTTGGATAAACTTCATAAACCAATCGAGTCTGTAACCCCTTAGAGTAGTCGCTAACATCCCTTTCTTTACATCATCATCAATGGTCTGTCTAACAGTCCACACTGCTTCACATAAAAACCAATATTGCTTGGGATCATCGGTCCCGTTTCCATAGAACAGGGGTAGCTTCATGTCATCGTCCGCCATCCTGGGAAGCCTTCCAACAGATGTTGATCTACTACTAGACTGTTTCTAGAATGTCAAGCAAGTCGACATGGGACTTGGAGTTTTTCTTGACTTTTGAGTAGTGCGTGGAGGCGTGGGTACGTTGCTGTCGAGGTTTTATCTTTCCCTTGGTCTGGGTGTATCCTGGGAATGGTCGTCCTCGTCGTTGCTGTAGGGTCGCTTCGTCCTGTGTGGTTGTCCTTTGCAGTTTTTCATTTCAATCGCAGCAGGACCTTCCCTTGTCCTCTGACTCTTCTCTAGTTAGAACCTTGATCCTCCCCTTGTACAACCACTTTCTTCCTTGGCTTCCCTCACAATCTTGTCAAAACTTGCACCCATCTACCCATTACTTTCTCATTCGTCTCCCCTCTTGGTCACGGTATCTACAACCTTTGCACACCGAGGTGCTACTACTCTAGGTGCATTTTGAGTATACCCTTTTCACATACCAACATTTTAATTGACAATTGAAGCGACAATAGGAACCTACCTCTGGGTCCGTTAAAGAACTCCCTTTTTGCTTTGCTGTAATATTTATTGGTGTCGAAAACCAACTTTGTGATATATCCCTCTAGGATGCTATCCAACCAAACCTCGATGGCACGTGACGCTCTGTTGTTAGTCTCCTGCAATTCCTATATTATTTCAGGGGTCCAGGATGTCGTTTCTCCTCCTTGGAAGTTTGTCTTCTTGTATGTGAATCGGGCCAGCCACTCATACAATATGATCAGAAACTCATCGAAGAAATATTCATGTGGACCGTCATGAATATATCTTGCTAACTTCTTGTCTGTTGTCAGCCCAGGGTTCTGATTTTCTACCTTGACAAACTCTCTCAGCTTCTGATCAAACCAATCTTGAAGTTCTGGTCGCGTCGGATGCCACATCCTTTGTTGGGTAACCATTTGTCGAGTGCCACATGCCCTCCTCTCAGTCGCAACGAAGTCCCAGCAATGGAACCATTTGTTGGCGCGATCCCAACCAACAAAAACCAGTCGACAGGGGTTCCATTATGTCGACACTCAGCACACCACAATCTCCCTAAGCATTGGTTTGGACAGATTTTACCTTGTCCAGCAACACCTGCAGAGTGGATGAGGTCTCACCCGATATGTTCAAGGGAGAGCTGTCGAAACCAATTTTATGCATTATAGAGGAGGGTTGGGGCATTAGACATTCATTAGCTTAATTTCCAGAGCTAATCTACTTGCTTGCTCAGTAACATAACCATTCATCATGTCAAATTATTCATTCACCATTTTAGCAGATCTACCAGTGCGGAAAACAGATCTAAAAGATGGTAGTATTCATAAGCAAACAACATCGCATTATTCATTCATATGCAGATATAGTCATCATTCAACATCAGAATCGCAGCAGTGTAAAATAGGAAAAGGAAAGAGGAAACAGAAGCTCAGATCAATCCACATCACATTGTATTAAGCCCACAGAAAAAAATTGCAGATCAAAACATACACCGATCCAGTATCACTGTGTCCAGTATTACATCTAGTATTCACTCTTTTTTCTTATCTCCTCTCTCTATTCCGCTATCTCTTCCTATCTCTCCATCTATGTTCTTACATGCATAATTATTTTATTTATAGGCTTGCACCTTTACATTCAAGGTCCACTTCTAACTAACTTCTAACATACTTCTAACTAACTTAACCACTAAGGACCAATATTCCGAGGAAATGGTCAATGAGTAAAAAAAGTGACATGAAAATATAAAAAGTGGACCATTTTCTGCCTATCGCACTATCTTTTCCTTGCGCGGTGCCTCGTGCGTATGTGCAACATCTTAGATGTTGTGCAATTCACTTACCTCCAACCCCTTTCCAACATCGTCATTGAGACGTAATGAGTCCTGGAATGCTCCTATTCTTGTAGAACATGGGTTGACCATGGAGAGAGATAATGCACTTGGTGTGTTCCTATGTGATTCTCGCATAGTGTTAGAGACAGGTCGTTGTTGAGATGTAATGAGTCCAGGTGTGCTCCTATGTTGGTCGAACGAAGGTGGTCAGTGGTATTCATCTGGGTTGTGCTTGGTGTGCGATGGCAAGATGATTTTGATATGATGAGATGATTCAGATATGATGAGATGATGATAGGAGACGTAGGTGATTACAGTGGCAATTTAATGAATGGTCATGGGCTTTATCAACGTGATGGATTGTTCATGGATATGATGAAGGCCTAGATGAGGACTAGGCCTACACCCAACATGAAACATGGTTGGCTCTGTAGAAACCTCCTATGATGGATAGACAGATAGATTTCCCTATTCAATGATCGACAAGATGTGAACTATGGAAACAACGAGAATGATGATTCAACTATGATGACTTGACCAAATGTGTTGATGATTGTGGTGAGAGAATACCTTCCTCGTTAAGAGGGAGTGTTGTTGTATTTGTAACTTTAGAAGATATTCCGATGTGTATTATTATTGTATATTATTGTACCCCCATTGGAGATGTGTTTTCCTCCTTTTGGGATGTCATTATTATCTATGGTCATTGAGGTAAACCCTCCGTTGTAAGTTGAGTCAGTATTCCCCAAATTGAATATAATAAAATTTATTTTTATGCCTCGTAGGAGAAGTTGACCTTGTTAGGGGAAGAATTTAGCCCAGTCAAGTTGTAAGGTTAGGCACTTGAAGGGTATAAATAGGGAGGCGCCCTCCCTCATTTATACACAAACTCACTCACTCAAGTTTGCATGGGGAGAGAGAGAAGAACAAGGAGGAGAGAGAGAGATTTGCAAAAGACTTCTTATACTTGGGATTTTCCATCTTGTGATATTGTCTTAGTGACGAAACTATTCTGAGGAAGTTTGTGGGGTTTTCTCCTTTATGGTTTCCCGGAGGAAAACCTTTGTGTCTTGTGTATTTGCTCTATCTTATGCATCTTGTTGTTCTTGTTATTCTTTCAGATAAATATCCTAAGAAATTTAAATAAGATTAGAAAAACTAACATACTCTACCTAATCGTGTGTATATGCTACTGTTCTTTGAATAGTCGCGTACATCTCCCTTTTTGGTTGATGTCTTGATGTGTGAAGTTGTTGGATGGGTTGTGAGTGTGGTTGAGTCTTCTTGGGTACCTATGTTGTTTGTTGACTGCTCCTGTTGTGACTAGAAACCTCTTTTATTAATATTTTTTTAGAAAGGTGTTCTTGTCAATTTATCTCCTTTTTTTTTTCTATTAGTGCACTAGTCCTTCAATCTCGGTGTATTTTTTGGGTTGTGTTTGCGACTTGCTACATAGATCAAGGATTTAATGTTTTTTATTGCATTTTCATTCATTTATCTTGAAAATACAAAAATAATTGCATAGCTTAATATTAGCTTGCATTTTGCATAAAAGTAGATACTTTCATTGGTTTGCTTGGATGAGATTAGTCTCTAGGATTTCATACAGGAAGGATTGCATTCACATTCGAAAAGAAAAATGAATTATTGTGCATTTCATTTAGTGGCATACTATTTTTCATTTGGAAAACAAAGTTGCACTTGGCATTTTTTTAGGTGAACATATTTGCTTTTATTGTTGAGTCATAACATCACTAGTTTCACGATCATATCCCTTGAGTAATCACAACCTCTTAACATTTACGCTTAACTTAAAATTAATTATAATGGTTTTATTTTATAGGGTGCATGAAAAAGATCGGGTTTTAGTTTCTTGGAATAGGATTTTGTGAGTAAAATTATCCAAGACTATAAAAAAAAAACAAATAGGTGTTTGTCAAGGGAGTAGATAAATCATTGGTATAATTAGTGTTCTCAGGACGCTCCTCTCACACATGAGTTAAGCATGAGGAAATGCACACGTTGATGGTTGGGATAACCCTCTACTAATTTATGTGAGTGTCAAAGATATTTCTAGGATTTTATTCGTATTTGGGGGATTTTGAGGTACCTTTGGTGCTTTTGAGATTCATGATTAGTTACCCTTCCTATACTGTGGATATCACCCGTGATTGTCTGCCTGAGCATTGATTATATTACGGTGACCATAATTGGTTTACCTAGGTATAGCAGGGGGTTCTTGCAGAAGTTATTCTGTGACTGTCCTGGTCAGGTATGGTTTAGACGACACAATCGCTTTATGCATTGAAGATGAGTGCCACTATAATGGGTTACACACCTCCACTTGTAATATATATGAGTCATAGGCCTCTCCCAGGTAAGACATACATGTTGCATTCAAGAGCTCACTCATCCGAGCTTACATAGGGGGTGCTCTATGTTTGCTAGTTGGATTTAGGGATAGTAGTTAATTGAGTCTCTTTATTTATGGAATCATCATGGATAGAGTACTGGCACTTCTCTGTTCTCGTCGTTTAGCAAGATTACCATGTTGTGACTCTCCACAACCTCTTTTTAAGAGGGATGTACTTTGTAATTGGTGGCCTCTTTTCCATTGAGGTCCCCATATAGTTTTTACCATGAGTACTACTTCTGAGACCCCAGAGTTCCCTCCATCCCCATCATCTAGATTGGGGAGAGGAACCCTTGAGGTTCCTCCTTCGTCTACCATATGGATTCCCGCGACTTTGGTTAATACAGACCCTCCTGGGGCTAGTCCTTCCCATACGGTATGACCGATTTTTCATACTTTATAGTATTTAATCGAAACTTGTCCTCGAGAAGGTCGAATATTGAGACAAAGTCAATTCCATTTAGTTAATTTCCTTTTTCATTCGACATGCCAAATATCAATACTAGTATTCCATCATCCACCCAGGGTCCTAGTGACAACCCTAGTGTTGGACTGGGGGGCATGTTAGCTCCTTACATTGCACATCAATTTGGAAGTGGTCATATTCCTCCTTCTAATCCATCTGTTGGGGGATTTCCACCTCCTTTGTCCATTCTTCACACTAGTGTTCATTCCAACAGGGGTGGTGGTGAATACGTGAACATTGGGTCTACAACTTACATTCATTTTTTTTGTCCCATTGTCCACTGCATCAATTTCGTCAAATGTATTTCTCATGACAAATCCTCCCTATATCCCAAATAGGCCCTCGAGAAGGTATTATCCATTTAGTTACATGGTTCCCTTGTCATTTGGTGTACTCATGTCTGGAGGTTACATACCTCCCCAGGTATCAGAGGGTCATCCAGTATACCAGTCAAATAACTATGGTTATATGGTTCCTCCTTCCCAAGGAATACCTCACTACCAAATACCCATGCATCCTTACATGGGCCATATGGGAGGATTCTATTATCCTAATAGCCAAGGTCATCACCTTTACCAGAATCAACCTCATATGAACCAATATTTCCAGGGAGCATGGAATCAAATGAAACAACCTAGACTCCCGTTTTTATCCATATTGAACTTGCTTGACCCATCAAACTCATGAACAACCTGATGTGTCATGATCCGACGTGCCCCCCAATTCTCGCTAAGCTCATTCGGATGCTCCGGAGTTTGAGGGTAATAATGGCGATGACCTTGGTGATCATGTGACTACTTTTCATCTATGGTGCTCTTCTAATTCGCTAAATCACAATTCCATTCGACTACAACTATTTTAACGCACCCTCATGGGATCTGCTGCAAAATGGTATTATGTATATATAGTTTCCTTGGGGCACGTATTGAACCTTTAATGAATTAGCCTCGGTCGTCCTCAACCACTTTCAGTTTCTAGTGTGTTATGAGGTTGGTACCGAACTCCTGTTGACTTTTCAGTAGGACAAGGCCACCCATATTTCTAAGCACATTCAAGAGTGGTGTAGACTAAAGCGATTGATTAAGGCCAACATTCCACCAGAATTCTTACTGGAATGGTTCCTTAAGTCTTTACTACCTTATATCACGAAAGATGTTTTGACGTCCGGAGTGACTACTGAGGAACATGTTATTTTCAGATCTAAGTAGTTAGACCCAATTTATGCTCAGTCTGGGCTCCTTTACGATATCATCCATGACCCTCTACGGTTAAAACACGATCCCAAGTTCAAACTTGAGCCACTTGTCGATGGCATTGTTGTCTCTGGAAGTACGAAATTTGTGGACCATGTTATGAATCAAATGAAGAGTTTGTCTCTTAACCATTCTATGGCCAAACAGGCTACAACCTCGTCCACACCCACCCAATCGGCGGATGTACTTTATGTGCAGTCGTTGAACCATAACGGTAACTAGCAACTTGAATGAAATAGAAAGAAGGGGAGAAATAATAAGAAGGGTGAGAATAAAAAGGGAAACCCTAACAATGACAAGAATGATGAGAATGTTGGGGGGACAAGAAATCTAAATGGAAGGTCAAATTCCCTTGTAATCTTTGTGGGAGAGACCATCTTACATAATTGTTCCCTCGAATTGAGGATGCCTCAAAGTTAATCACGTAGAGCTCAATTGTGTTAATTGATCCCATTCCTCACAATCAAAACCTGGCTTGGAGGACCTAGACCATCATAAGTAGTTTTGGTGGGATTCAAAGCCCTCCAGCCATAGAAGGTGGTTTATTCTTGTATCAATATGATGTGAGTTGTTCATGTTGTGACCCATTCACAATATTGTGGTCCGTCACAACCAAAAATGGGTAAAGAGCCTCCACCTCTAGAGATTCCCTTGCAAATCAATAAGACTGAATGTATATTATGCATGCTGAAAGGGGTCTTAAATTGTTCGGGTCACAATCCCGATGCCCAAGCCTCTCAACACTATTCTATCATTGAGGATTTGGGTCAGACTCCTTGTGCAATGTCGGCTTTAGAAGTACTTCAAACTTTTCCCTTACAGAGGAATGCATTGTTGGATGCTTTAGGAGTAGATTACACAAGTGGCTCTACTGTTGTTAGGCTCGAGACTCATGAGGTTCAACATTGCTTACCTTACCATGTGGCTTTTCAAGTCCACGTGGTGTGTTTTCATTAACAACATTAAACACACAATTGTTGATGAAGGTGTTGAGACCTCCATGATGTCTTTGGATTGTTGAAAAGACCTTGGATCCCTCGTGTTGTCTAAATTCATGACTATGCTATAGATTTTGATGGACGTTCTTTTAGACCACATGGTATTATTCCCTCCCTAGAATTCCAATTTGGGGGGAAGACCATGCCAGTCGAAGTTGAGGTGGTTGATGCACCCCTTAACTATAATACTTTACTGGGAAAAAAATTGATTTATGCCATGAAAGCCATCACATTGTCGACATTTCGTGTCATGTACTTTCCTTATGAAGATAGAATTGTGACGATCGATCAATTATCGTTTGATAATTCTAGTTCTCCAACATCGTTTGGTCCTATGATCCCAGCTATTGATAATTCTTAGTCGACAACTTAGAATGTTGGCATCAGAATGTATCCTTCAATTGATGGGAACTTTTAATATTTCGACACCAATTTTGGCTATTGATTCTACTCTAGGTGGTGTTTCGTCGCCTTTGAGTTCAGTCTCATTTCGTACATCATATTTGAGTGACCCATCAAATATTCCTTATTTGGTTAATTCAGATGAATATACTACATCCACCAGAGTAGAAATGTCATTTTTTTAGCACCGACTGCTTATCAAGTTATACTTGACCTTGTTGTAGACACTTATCCTTACCCTTCGCGGACAAAAGAGGAGGGTTTCTTTGCACTACCTACTTGGACAGTTGTGTCGACATGCTCACATGACTTCCTTGACGAAACTTTTCCTTCACATGAAGTTATTATCGAGACCATGACTGGTTCGAAACATCCTTGGGAGGAGATGCATCATCAAAACTACTTCCTTTCAAAGCTCAAATGGAATGAGCGCGATGAACATCGAACTACCTTAAGCGAGAATGTTTTTCATCTCGTGCTCCCATTAAGAACTCATGATATATATGAGAAAGGAAACATGGCAAAAATATCACCCACTATTTTGATCAACATTTCTTGGATTCCTGATAAAATTGAAAATGTATACATTGATGTTGATTGCTCGCTCGAGATAATTAAAACATACATCAATCTCTTTAAGGAATTTCGTGATATATTTGCTTGGTCATATGGATAAATTCCACAGATTGATCCCTACATTGTTGAACATGAAATAAAAAATTATCCAAACACTAAACATGTTCGACAATGCTTACATGTTGTGAATCCCCATAAAGCACCTTCCATTAAGGATGAAATAGAGACATTGCTTAAAGTTGGCTTCATCTATCTAGTTCCCTTAACCTAATGGGTATTCGACCCCGTTCTTGTCAATAAGAAGCGGGTAACCATCCGAGTATGTATTGACTTTAGAGACTTAATAGGGCTTGTCCTAAAGATAACTTCCCCATGTCATTCATTAATATGATTTTGGATGAATGTGCGGGAAGTGAAGTCCTTTCATTTTCGGACGATTTTTCAAGATACAATCAAATCCAGATTAAACCCGAGGATCAACATAAGACTGCATTTATATGTCCTTGGGGTACTTTTGCATACCAAAAAATGCCTTTCCACCTCAAAAATGTTGAGGCTAATTTTCAGCGGGCTATGACCTTCACCCTTCATGACCTCAAACGTATTATTGAAGTATATATATAGATGAATACTTACTCACTGTCAGTTGAGAGAGGATCATCCGACACATCTCTGTTTGGTCTTTGAAAGATGTTTCGGTTGTCAAATTTAGTCGAATCCTCAAAAGTGAATATTTTTTGTAAGTGCGGTCGTTTAATTGGATTCATCATATCTAAGGAGGGGATTGGGGTCGCTCCCTTAAAGGTTGAGGCAATACTTCATTTGTCTTCATTGCACATAATTAGACACCTTCAGAGTGTCCAAGGGATGGTTAATTTCTTGCGTCGGTTTGTCATAAATTATGCAAGTTTGACCAAGGATTTTATGCACTTATTGAATAAGGATACTTCGTTCTTATGGGTTGAGCGAACCCAAGATTCCTTCGAATCCCTTAAGAAATCCTTGGCATCACCTCCCATACTTAGTCCACCTGACTATAGTAGGGATTTCTTGTTATATGTGTTCGTGTCTCAAGAGACGATTGGTATGGTTTTGGTTCAAGAGGATTCAATGAGTTCCATGAGCATGTTATTTATTATCTTAGCCAAAATTTGATCGATGTGGAACTCTGATATAATCACATTGAGAATTTAGCATTAGCGATTGTTCATGCAGTCCAACTATTAAGACACTATATCTTACTTCGCCAGACTATGGTTATAGCTCATATCTATCCATTTAAATTCTTCTTGAACAGATGAATGATAGGGGGGATATAATAAATGGATTGTTATCTTGTGAGAATTTGGCCTCGAATCTGTTTCAACAAAATCAAAGAAGTCGTTAGAATTTGAGGAGATTATGTTAGATCTCCCTAGTATGGATGAGGATATGATTCATGAAGACTCGCTTATCGATGAGCACATATTTCTCATTTCATCTATAGACCCTTGGTATGGTGACAATGTAGTATATCTTCAGACTTTGAAGGCTCCCCCTCATCTCTTGAGGGATGAGCATCAATGCCTACATAATAATGTTAAGAACTATTTCATTATAAGTTACACTTTGTATCCTCATGGGGTAGAATCCATTTTGCGTCATTGTTTGACCCATAGAGAGCTTGAGGTTGTGCTTAATTATTTTCACAGTGGGGCTTATGATGGTCATTTATCTAGGCTTGGTACAACTCAAAATATTTCAAGAGCGGGTTATTATTGGTCGTCGATCTTTAAATATTGAGTTAATGCGATCGAGCGATGTCACCCTTGCTAGGTGTTCGCTCAGAACCTACGCTTGCATCCTGCCCCATTACACTCAATTATCATCGTTTGTCCCTTCACCAAGTGGGGGGTGTATTTTATGGATTGTAACCCAACATTTGTTGAGGGGCACCATCACATTGTTGTGTCCATAGATTAATTCACGTAACGGGAAGAGGGTATGCCTATGATCAAATCCGAGGGTGAGACGACCGCTCACTTCGTATTCAATCATATTATCACCTGGTTCAATATCCTGAACGAGCTTGTCACTAACCATGCCAGGCACTTCCAAAATAAAATCATGGCAAAAATATCTTAGAAATTGGGATATAAGAAAGAACATTCTTCTTCTTATTACCCCCGAGCGAATGGCCAAGTCGAGGCTGTTAACAAATCCCTTAAGGCCATTATGCAAAATACCATAAGACAAAGCAAACCTAATTGACACATTATGTTATACCCTGCTTTGTGGGATTACTAAATAGCGATTAATATTTCCACTGGGTTTTCCCCATATCGGTTGGTGCATGGGGTGGAGTTCATATTTTTTCGGTTGAATGTGAGATCCCTTCATTGAAACTAGCCATAAAGTTTTTACCTGACACCTTCAATTTAGATGAAGGTTTAGTCCACTTAGAGCACCTAGAGGAGCAACGTCGAGATGTTGTGGTGGCATTGGAAGTAAATAAGCATCGTGTCAAGGCCCAATATGATAAGTTTGTCTGTCCCCGTTGTTATAATAAAGACGACTTGGTCCTTTTATATGACCAAGTTAGTAAACCATTAGGGGCAGGTAAGTTTAAACCCATGTGGCATGGACCTTACATTGTGAGACCTGTCATAGAAAAAGGTGCCTATGAGTTCGACGATTACGAAGGGAATTCCTTGAAGGAGCTTAGATATGGGCTATATCTTAAGAAATACTATGCTTGAACTTCAGCTCAGGATGGTACCTTGTATATGATTGTACAATTTTACATAGTTTTTGGTTTCCTTGTAGTGTTATTGGTTTGTTGACCTACTTCCTATTCTTTGGCAGATGTTGGCAGACTTTGATGTACTTAGGATTCACTCGTGGTGCTAGTTGCCATACCTAGAACCGAGATTCTGTTGCTTGGGTTATCTATGCATCCAAGAGTCATCCGGTGTCTTAAGGATGAGTATTCCTCCAACCATATTCGAATAATGTTGTTGACTATAGTGATGTAATTGAGTTATTACGTGATGTCATTTCAAATGACATTTGATATCTTGAGGTTCACCTGGATTCACAGCTGGCTGTGTCACAATTGAATGGTGTGTACCATATTAGAGATCCTATGTTATTGAGAAGATTCTTAAGGGTAAGATTGTTGGAGAGGTAGTTTGATTAAATTACATATATTCATATAGCTAGACATTATAATCAAGTTCTGGATTCGTATGAAAATTATGTTTTATATTGGCATTTGTCACATAATTAAGGAAGCATGTACATAAAACATTAACATTTAGACACATTTGTATATATCAAACCAATCGCTATAAGTCTTTATTTCGGAATAGGAGTTCCAAAAATATGGTGTCATAGTACAAAAATGGGCTTTAAGCTGCCAAAATATGCATGATTGATACAAAATAAATATCTCGGAATCTATGCACGTGGGCCTGAATGATGATCATGGTAACTTACTATAGCATTTTGTAAACACCTGAACAACCTAACCCACGGATGGGGTACCCCAAGCACATGCCTCTGCATTGCCTCGGGCAAGTCCTCGACTTGTACTATGGGAACCCTGTGTGTCAAACGGGCGATGTTTCCATGTATGTTCTGTAATGTCCGCTCGGCATTAACACCAATCATCTCATCTCCTCGTCCCCTATGTCGATGTCATGGGAAAATATCCAGTCATCGTGGACCCCTTGTTTGCGCAAACAAACCTGATGTTAGTACTTAATACCACCAAAAAAATGTTTTTGATTTCCTTATATATAAAAAATACAAAAAAAATCAAATAATTCAAAAAATACAAATGGGATCTTAGCAATATCTCCGAATGCAGACCATGGTGGTAGTGGCATGTCTTGATATCCACGGAAGTTGATCTTGGCATAGGGATAGTCATCTATGGCGATGATCTGTTGTCACCACCAGTGGAAAAATTTAGCTAGGAAGGGAGAAGGTGCTCAACCTCCCCCTAACCTCCGCATCACATCAGTCCAGCGAGCTTGGGATGGATCACGTAGACTATGAGGAGGGACCTCAACTCTAGGGCTAAGGCTTGGTACCCTCTCAAAAAAGAAAGTGCTCAAAATGATGGCAAACCAAAGTTTTTTATATGACCCAACTTGCAGTCTGTCAATTGTTGTTTCATGGTACTCAACAACGAAGTACTCTAGTCGAAAATGATGGGCCTCGTGCATTCTACAACGTAGAACATGAGAGGTCATGACACCCGATGTAGTGATGTCGACCCTCCTATTCTATCCATAACTAGAACAATAACCTTGATATTGAGGCTCTGGAT
Organism: Pseudotsuga menziesii; assembly: GCA_001517045.1. Classification (NCBI taxonomy): domain Eukaryota; kingdom Viridiplantae; phylum Streptophyta; class Pinopsida; order Pinales; family Pinaceae; genus Pseudotsuga; species Pseudotsuga menziesii. The sequence goes on from LPNX010421419.1 coordinate 43,007, forward strand.
TGCATTAATGGGGACTTGAGTTCCCACCTTCTTTGTGCTAGGAACACAATACACATCTATGTACTCATCGATGGTGAATTCTCCATCTACTCCATAAGACCTAAGTTTTACTAACTTGCCTCGATGGGATAGTCCAGTAATAAAGTAAAATCTTCTACCTCAAGTTTTAGAGGCATCCCATCTAGCATGAATGCCTCATCTCTAGATCTTAATAGTTCATGAACATTTGCAAGAGTCTTGGTTGGGCGCTCAAGCTTAGAAGGTTCCAAATTTTTTAAATACCACATCTTTGTAGTGTTTGTTGGGCATTTACATCACCATGAACGATCCTATCAACGTCTTCATGTTCTCGCTCTCTCCACTCAAGCACCATCCTGCAAAGGATACAAGCTTGTGAGAGTTTTTTTTCCTTAAAAATGATATCCATGGCCTTATACACATGTCACACTGATGGCAGTTATGTGTGTACACAAGAAGACTTTGCTTTTCCCGCAAATACATGACCATATACACAACTCGATAACCTGTCACCTGCGTGGGCTGAGAAACCCATTTTCGGTGATCCAAAACTTAAAAATTCACCATAGAAACTGGAAATAAAAGCATTTAATGGATAGAGTATAAGATTATGAGTTACCTAGTCCTGATTGTTATCGATTATGTGGCCTGTAGCTCTCGAAATCTGTGTCTAAATTTTGGGGCTCTGTAACAATAAAATAATATTAATATTAATTTATTATTAATTAAAAGACTATATAAAGTCAATAGTCATGCCCTTTTACGAAAAGGTGCATGACGGGCTTATATAAAGCCCATATCTATGTAACTATTTATTATGTATCATACATTACATTTTTACATTACTACTGATCCATTTATGAACCACTTATGTTACTTACATTAGGTTTTTCGATAAAAATAGTATTTTACTGCTCGAGTGGTATCAAAGCCAACCTGATCCGACTAGTGTCCATCATCTCAGAGCTTCTCTGAACCGTGGTTTTTTAGCGATAAATTCTAGGGTTTCCCTAGATCAAACTTTCCATTCCATCTATTTCCCCTCTCACTCCCCTCCTTCCCCATTTCCCTCGCAGGTGCATACTCTCTCCAAAACCACACCATCACAGCATTTCCCCATTCACTGTTACAATGCCACTTCTACCTTGTGCACCCTTCAACCATCTCGTGACACCGCATCTCCTCCTATCCTACACCTCTCATGCTCCATTTCCTCTCTGCATACTCCTTCCATTCCTCTCTTCGAAGCTCCTTCCCTTCTCCTCGGCTCTCCATCCTATCACACCTCTTCCCACGCCATGGCTCATCGTCCCCATTCCTTCTCTCCCTTTTAATCCTTCCCCATTTGCCATTCCCATATCTCCCTCATTATTCACACTTCATTACATTGCTCTATCATTCCGCTGCTTCCACTCCTCACATCTCACACTACCTCCTCGTACTCCATAGTCCACGCGCTCTCGCCTTCTGTCAACTCCACATCCTCACACCTCCAAACTCGCAATTCTTCAAGCGCCCACACATCATCTCTTCTGTTTTGTCTTCTCCCTTCCTCTACGCTACGCGCCAACCCTCTTCCACGTTTGCCCCCGCACTCCAAATCTGCGCACCACTCAATCTTCCACTCACCCACAACACCAACGGTTGCCCCTTCTTCGATCTGCTTTTAACCGACCTGCAAACCATTCGCCTGCTGCGAAACCTTTTTGCTTCGCCCAGCTCCTTCCCACTTCCACGATCCGCCCACGTTCTTACCGCATCGTCCTCCCTACTCCCTATTCCACGACCCGTGTGTCCTTCCTGGCTATTCCACTGCTCCAATCTTCCATACTCCGTCATCCCCTTCACCATTCTCACGCTCAATACTTACTTAAAAAAAACTGGAATAATATTATTAGTAGTATTTATAATAATATATTATTTATTATATTTAAAACCCTAATTTCCACTATTTCAAAAAATATGGTTTTTAAATAAAAATAATATATATATATATATATATATATATATATTTAATAACAAAAGCGGTTATGTTATATTGACGAACTCAGCGAAAATGTGCTGAAAAGGGAAAACCATTACAACAAGTGTCCATAATCCCAGCTTCTAACAGTCAGAAAGCCGACAACGGGTCTAAGGAGGAATATCAATACTAACTACCGTATTGATGACAAGTTCATGATGGCCAACAACCATCGATTTGTTGGCTGCCACATCTGCCAATACATTGAGATTTTGGAGAATATGGAATATATTAATCTTCCTAAACGATTTAACCATGGTTCTTATTTTCTTAATCATTCTTGCAATTCGGTCATTCTTACTCCTGTTATCCTCATTCAAGGCCTGAATTATTAACCTGGAGTCACCAAATACTATAACTTCACCCACTCCCTTTTCCTTTAGCTGAATGAGGCCTTGCCAGAGTCCATAAGCCTCGGCCATATTATTGGATTCATATCCAATATTCCAGGAGTATTCAGCCACAATTTTCCCTCTAGGATCGATTATGACTCCTCCCCCTCCTACTCTTCCTGGATTCCCTTTGGAAGCCCCGTCAAAGAAAAGTTTAAAATTCTTTTTTTCTCTTAGCCAGTTCTCAAATTGCGTCTTGTCCAACCTGATCTCCCATTCATTCAGCTTAATATCAGCCTTTGTATTTACAGCCTTGATGTTAAGACTTTGAAGCCAGCTTCTTTCTTTATCGGTCAGATTATCTTTATTGTCAGGGATCGTGGAGATGCTAACTACCTCCTTGAACAAAGCATTGATTTTTATAGCAATCTTCCAAGCTAGCTGGTTTATATCCTGAAATATTCTGTGATTTCTTTCGTTCCAGAGACACCAACAGATAATTTTGGGAAGTTTCATCCAACAGGCCTTCAAACCTTTTTTGTTAGTGAATTCTCCCTGGTATAGATTGTCCCAACTGAGAAAACAATTCTAGATTTTGTCCGGTATTTGAATTCTGTCTCCCCAGCAGTTTAACACTTTGATCCAGACGGAGGTGGCATATGGGCAGTTTAAAAATAAATGATTGATATTCTCTTCGGCATTAGCACAAAGAGGGCAGCGATAGGGCCTAGCAAACCCCTTCTTCACCAAATTCTCCCCCGTGAGAATTCTCTCATGCAGCAATGTCCAGGTGAATAGATCGATCTTCGGCAACGTGCTAGTACTCCAGAGGTGGTTCCATAATTTGGGATTGACTGGCACATTGATCTTGGCAGCAAATCGCATGTAGCCTTCGAACACAGAGTAATTGCCGGATCCCCAACCACGGCTGTCTTTTTTGAACTTGGATAAAGGGGCAGTCCCAGCCAGATGAGTTAATAGCTGGTTTTTATCATCCTCTAACTCGACAGAGCACTCTGGGAGAACCCATCCAGCCCATCGATTGGAAACATCATTCTTCCACGTTGAGATATCCCAAATTGTGTGAAGGCCCTGCGATTCCATCCAGCGTTGGAGACGTGGGATTTGTGGAGGCTCCTTACTGAAGATCACGTCTTGCCAAAGTCTGACGAGTTTCCCATTTCCTGGGACCCAGTGCAGCTCCTTTCTAAAGTGAGGCAGCGCTTTAATACATAGCTTGTAAACCGGTGATCCATTCCTGATTGCTCGATCCCCATCGAGGCATCTAAGTCCCTGCCCAGGGAAGTATTTACCTCTCAATACACGGCTGCACCAGGTCTGACTAGAGTCTAGCATGCCCCAGAGCAGCGTGGATCCCATGGCTAAGTTCTGGGTTCTTAAGTCTCTGATGTGGAGGCCACCTTCGGCTCTTGGGAGTTTGACAGTTTCCCAGTTTACCAGGGCAATTCTTTTACCTCCACTATCCCCCCTTTGCCAGAGAAAGGATCTGATCATGCCTTCAATTTGAGTAATAATTTTAACCGAAGCAAGGAGCAGTGAACATTGATAAATCAGAAAGCTATTCAGGATTGCTTTAATGAGGATTACCTTCCCTACCAGATTTAGCCAGGCAGTCCCCCAACCAATGATTTTCCTTTTGATTTTGTCCACTATAGGAGTCCAGGCAGAGCTCTTGGACTTGGTTTTGAAAATAGGGACCCCTAGGTAGCTGAATGACTCCCAGGAGACTGCTCCATCCATATTGAGAACCCGAGAGATATCTAGCATATCCCTGGGGTTTATATTCCAGCCATAGATCTGACTCTTCCTTAAATTGATTTTGCTACCTGAGGCTAGGCAATAGTGGTTGATTTCACTCTTGAACCGGCAGGCAATTATCTGGCTGGCTCCTCCTAACAAGAGAGTATCATCTGCGAATTGTGCATGATTGATGTCTTTGGAGCCTCTAGCCATCCTGATTCCGGGGAGATCCTGATCGTGCCTGGCAGCTTCCAACTGGAAACTTAGAATAGAAGCCTGAATGGCATAAAGCAGAGGGGAGAGCGGGCATCCTTGCCTCAGACCTCTCGTGGCTTGGAAGAAGGGCCCAACTCTTCCATTGACTAACGGGGCTATCCAAGGGGTGCTAATACAGGCCTTGACCCAGCTAATAAAGTCGGTGCGAATCCAAATCTCCTCATTACCTGCAAAAGGAAGGGGTGGTTGACTCTGTCAAAGGCATTTGCTAAGTCAAGCTTCACCACCATTCCTTTGTCTCCGTTCTTCAGGCTATAGTGAATAGCCTCTTGGACTACGATGACATTGTCCCCGATCTTTCTTCCTTTGACAAAGCCACCTTGATTCTCCGGGACTAAGTAGGGCATGATATTTTTTAGTCTTCCTGCCATGATCTTAGTGATTATTTTATAGCCAATGTTGCACAAGGAGATTGGCCTCAACTTGTCAAATGATTTTGCCTTCCTCTCTTTAGGGATGAGGGCCAGGAATGCTGAGTTAGTACTTCCTCCTATTTTAGTACTTCTCTGAGACTTAGAGATCATTTTGAATAAATCCTTTTTAACAATCTCCCAGCATATTTAATGAAAGTGGCGTTGAAACCATCAGGCCCCGGGGCACTGTCCTCTTCCATACCATTGACTGCTTTCTTAATTTCCTCCATCGTGACATTCTTGATCAGGTTATCATTGTCTTTATTCTTCACAACTCTAGGGACGAGGTTTAGGATCTCAGCATCTTCAGAAGTTGGCTGGGCCGTGAACAGGTCGTGGAAGTGCTTGGATGCTTCAGTTTTGATATCATCATAATTGGTGATCAGCCTGTCAGTGGTCTGGATTTCAGTCACACGGTTGTAATTCTTTCTCACCTCAGCCGGTTTATGGAAGTAGCTGGTATTTCTGTCGCCAGCCCTCAGCCATTTGCTCCTTGATTTTGTCTTCCACCAATCCAACTCCTGCCTGCATGCCTCGTGGACGTCTGCTTGCAATTTAATCTTTAATTGGATGTCCTCAACATCCACGTTTCCAACCTCCATTTTGGACTGATGGGTCTCTAGCGCAGAGGCTGCATGGGATTTGGCTAGGCCAGGTGGGGGAGTCGATTTGGCCCAAGACTTTAGCGTCTTTTTTATTCTTCTTAATTTCTCCTCCCAGATGTAGAAGGGAGACCCAGTGACTGGAAGGGACCAAGTCTCTATAACAATTTTAAGAAATTCATAATTTTTGGCCCACAGAGGACTGAGTCTGAACGGTATTGGGCCCAAGTTCTTGTCATTCTCCAGCTCGAGAAGAATAGGTTTGTGGTCTGATCCTCCAAATGGAAGGATCTTAGAGGACAACTTCAGACCTAGCAGGAGGAAAGTGTCCTGGATAAGGAAACGGTCGAGTCTGGCAACAATGTGCCCGAGCTCGGTCCTTTTGTTGTTCCAAGTATATTTTCTCGATGAAGGCTTTACATCCATGAGGTTCCAATCCAAAACGATGTCATCCACCATTTCTCTGATAGGGTCTCTGATTAAGGAGCCTCCTCTTTTTTCTTCTTGGCTGAGGATGACATTTAAGTCCCCAGCTAAGACAACATTTCCCTGCAGGTTGCTCCTTTCTTCACGAAGGAGGGACCAACAGATTTTTTTCTTCTGCATATGAGTTAGGAGCGTAAATATTGTAAATTCTTACCTGGATGTTTGATTCTTTATGTCTCAAGTGGGTGAGGATCCAGGAGGTGTTATACTTGATATCAACGGCCTCATACTTCATGTCGTCCCACAAGGTGCCTATGCCGCTGGAGGCTCCCCTTGAGCTAATGGCGGCTTTGCCTCTTTTCTTCCAGAATTTGGTACAAGTTTGGAGAAATACGTCTTCCTCCATTTTGGTCTCCTGGATCAGGAAGATGTTCAGGTGATGCAAGGATATTAGATCTGTCATTGCTTCTTCCTTGGATTTGCTACCGAGACCTCTACAGTTCCAGGAGAGGACCTTCATTACTTACTTTTGGAGATCGAAGGCATCCCTTTCTGGGCATGCCCCTGATGACGAGTATTCCTTGTATTTTTCAGCAGCTTTTCCAAGGTTAGCTGAGACCCTTGCAATTTATCCTTGTAGGTGGCTTGTTCCCTTTCCTCTTTCTCAGATTTCCTGCCTTTGGTTTTGGTCAGTCTGGGGGTGGAAATTTCAATTTCCCCTTCCTCCTCCTCTTCTTCTTATTCTGGTTCTTCCTCCGATTGATCTATGCTTTCTCCTTCTTTTGTCATTAGGGTGTCTTCATCTTGATCTTTCCCTTTATGATCTGAGTTGGCCTCTTCAGGGTCCTTACTATCCCTGTTACTTGATTTCTCTTCTATTTCATTAGTTTCTTCCCTTGCTTTGTTAGCAGTAGTGGGGTTGGGTAGATCTTGAGTTCGTTCAGTGACAGCTCCACTGGTTTCTCTGTTTCCCACACCTTTCTTTGGCGCCTCGTCAGTGGAGTTTCTAGATTTGGTCCTATTTACCCTGTGCCATCCCTCAGTCTTATTTTGTAGGATCTATGGTTTCTTAGGACAGTTACGGATGAAATGCCCGTATTCATGACAACCTCTGCATTTGAAGGGAAGCTGTTCATAATCCAGCTTTTGGAAATGGACCCAATTCCCCACTGTTAATTTGATAGCTTCTAGCAGTCCGGCTTCAAGGTAAACCTCAACACATATTCAGGCACAGGCGTATTGGTCCTTGGGACTGGCCATGTCGATGTATTTCCCCAGGACGTTCCCAATAGCTTGAAGAGATTCGGGATTCCAGCAGTGGATTGGGAGATTGGGGAGTCTGACCTAGACCGAAACAACTTTGGGGATGTCCGCCTCGGGGTCGAAGTCTGGGGTCCACCCATTGAGGTAGAGTCCTTGCGGGCCCATGAAATATGGCCCATTCCTAAAGATTAACTCTTTGTCTTCCTTGGATTCAAAATCAAAGAGGAAGTAACCCCTCCCGACGGAGTAAGAGGGCATATTTTTGGAGATCAAGGGCCTCCAGTTTCTTTGGATCCAACTGTCGGTGGTTTTTGGCGAGGGCTAGAGCCCCGTGAATTGACCGATCAGGGCCCGGTCAGCAAGGGAGAGGGCAACCTGGATTGTTTCTTCTGGAGGGAGAGCTACTTCCGGTACATCTTCAATTCTTTTGATGAATTTCGGGGGTTCTCCTTTTCCAGATCTGTGGCTCTGAGAGGTAATTAGCCGGTTGAAAGCCTCCGAGCGCTCAGGAAGCAGATCCCTGCCCACCCTTGACTCCATCAGTGCCATCTGAGATCAATGCATGGTCAGCTCACCTAGCCTTCATGTGCCGGGGTCCCTGCAGTGAGCAAACGCCTCGGTCAGGTCGCTCACGATCCTCCAAAGCTCGCCTGCGTCCAAGCTTGTGCGCTGCATGCATGCACACGCAAAAAAAAAGATTTGACTATCAAAACTGCATTCCAAAAAATAATATTTATTATACTATATGTTTCAACGTATTTAAAACTTTTCAAAATATAATAATAATATTATTATTATTAAAATATTTCAATAAAAAATATGAATATTTAATATTTAATAATTGTAATAATTACAATTATTATATACAAAGGGAAAACATAAGAAAATCAAAATCAAGAAAAAATGACAAAGCGAAAAATGAAAGAGTGATTTTAATAAATAGACAAAAGATTTCTCAACGTTTCGATGAAAGTGTCGATGTTGATGCTAAAAGTTAATGGGATATTTGATGAAAGTCTAATTGCCATCGCTATTTGTCCATCCAACAAGGAAAAATTTATAAGCATTGATGTCGCAAATCAAGTACAAGTTCAAGAATCAATGAAGAATGAGTCAAACGAAGATCAAATAGAATTACCGTTGCAAATTTATGATTATCATTTTACAGCTCAATTCACCGTCGCAGGTTTAGACGACCATCTCATAGACATAATGTTGGGTTACAACTGGTTGGAAACACTAGGAACATTTTAATGCAAAAAAAAAGTGCATCGCCTTCCTCCATGAGAAGAAGAAAATAACGCTACAAGATTTCTCAGAGATAGTCCCCTTATCACAAGCTACATATGAAGAATCAACTGATGGGCAATATGAAGAGTTAGAAGAACAAATAAAGATTTTAAACAAACTCATCATGGACAAAAATAATGAGTTGGAGCACGTCCAGAGAAAGCAATAAAATCAATCATTTGAGTTATGTCAACATTAGCAACAAAAGGAAAAACTCCAGCAACAACATGACGACATTAAGAAGACACATAAGTTGGAAATTACAAAAATCAACAACGTGTTATCAAGAAATATCGAAGAACTTTTTCGACTACTAAATCATAACAAAACATTAATTACGAAGATTAAAAAACTGAAACATAGTCGTAAGAAGGAACAGTCCAATGAAGACCTCGAAGGAAGAGTTCTAGAAAATCAAGAAGAAAACCAACGCCTAAAGAATATTAATCAAGAACAAGAGAAGCAAATCAAGAAAATAAAAGAGGGCAAAAAGTCACAAGATGAAAGGTTCGAGAAGATTTAGAATAAAAACAATCTATCTGAGAACAAAATATCCCAAATTCAGAAAGAAGCATCCAGACTCTACGAAAAATAAATTCAAGTCGAGGAAGTAAATTCAGTCATCATCACAGATAAAAAAGAATTCAATACAGTCGAGGAACAAACAACAAGAACTCCTTATCGACACCCTAATCATAAACGTAATTTTGACCAATGACAGGGTCAAAATGAACACACACAGAGGATAGATGATGTCATTAGAGCAAGAACAACAAATCAAAATGCAAAACAACAAACAAGAAGACCTATCTGACAAAGAAATCAAGTCGAGGAAGTGAAGGCAGTCCTCGCCATAGTTCAAAAAGAAGAAAAACAAACAACACATACGCCTTACAAACAACCCAATTATAATCATCATTTTGAACAACGATACGGTCAAAATGAGCATTCACAAAAGACTTATGTTGGCGGTAAACAGTTTGACATACTAAGCAACAATTGAGACGACCCATTTTCCAAAACAATCTCAGAGGTCTTATCAAAATAGATCTGGGATGGACCACAACAGATACAATGCGACAATTCTCCCAGGGAATCCATAACTCGTATCATCTTATTTCATCAAGTTTCGTAAAGGATCTAGAGATGTCAGTTCAAGCAAAATCAGACATTGATTTCAATGAAGCTTTGAGGACAAAGCTTCCTCAAAGCTTCCCTTAATGGGAAGGCAATGTAATAATAAATTAATAAATTAATATTAATATTAAATTATTATTAATTAAAAGGCTATCTAAAGTCAATGGTCATGCCCTTTTACGAAAAGACGCATGATGAACTTATATAAATCCTAGACCTATGTAACTACTTCTCATCTATCATACATTACATTTTTACATTACTACTTAGCCATTTATGGCTTTCCTACGTTACTTGTACTGGCTATTCTATTATTGAGTAATTTTGTTTCTTTTAGTAGTATTTTACTACTCCAGGCTCCAATGAGCTCCAAATTCACTATAAGGGGTAAATAACCAAATGATATGGTAAATGGTTGATTTTATACTATTTATTAAAAAAAATTACCCACTTTCCTATGGTTTGGAATCTAATGGCTATTTGCAACTGTTTTGGCCTATTATCATTGTGCAGGGTCCATTTTTTGTGCAATTACATCGAGTTTTAGATCGTTCATGCTCATGGAAGGTATAAAAATGAAGTGGCATATAGGATAAGACCATTTTTTGCATGCATTTTTGCATTATCCCATGACTATGTCACATTAACCATGGGTACAAACCTGCTTCTTAATGTGACGAAACCATTCCATTGCTACTAGAAGTGTCATTATGTAAGCGATAGAGCTTCCCCGATCATGGGTACCCTAGTTAGATCCCGCTTTGCCATTCGGTGCCCATGTTGAGTGTCCTCCTTAAGTCTGGGATTCCCTTGTAGTCCTTCCATGCCTTCGAACAAAAACCTCATGTTCTTTCTTATCTTTTATGTTGGCCATCTCCCATAGGGACTCCTGTTTTTCATCAAGTTGTAAATGTATTGCATGCGTCCGTTGTCCTTATTGAGCTTAATATCAACTCCCTGCTTCACTTTCATAAGCCATATAGCCTGATGTTGTCTGAATTCTAGCCAAGCAGAGTCTCTTATTTATCTTTTGCAGCTTGATTATCCCATACCCGAGAAGAAACATTCCCTTGAGTATCCTTATCCTACATGTGCTTCCTTGCATTGAGCATAGGTATGTTCCACTGGTTGGAACTAGTTTGCTTTCTCACGACACTCGTTTCCTCTTTAGTGTACTATAAACATATTTTATTCTTTTTAAGCTTCCTAATATGAAAAGTACCCAAAAAAAACACAAAAAGTTATACGAGAAATGATATTGTCTTATATTGGAAGATATTGTGTCACCTTCGAACATAGCACAATTCTTGAGTCCATTCCTCAATACTTGGTTTCTAGTATGATCTTAGGATCTATACTCATTATTTATAGCTTTATGCACCGATAAGTTAAACTTCCAATCACTATGGAGCCTCTTTTGATGCCTCTTGTGTCACAGAGTTGGCCCAATTTGCACTTTGAGTCTATGCTTCGTAAGTGTCTCGATTTTCCATATGCTTTTGTTCAAAGGAAGTCTTTAACCTGATTCAGGCATTCCTCAGTCATGTTGACTTTTCATGTCATCCATTCCCGATACATCGTAGAGTTGTGGTCCTATCTGGCACCCTGGGTCTACTTTCATTATTGGTAGGTGACCTTGAACTCAACAAATAATCGTTCCATCATTGGTCGTTGACTAAGTGGTTTCCCTTGTGTTCGAAGGCAAGAAATCTATTCACACATAGGGATTTGTGATGTGTCTTGGATTCCAGTAGACCTTATTGGTGGTTTCCTCACCTCTGTTAGTATTTTTCGTCATTAGCTGCTATACAAAGGGTCTCTTTCGCATGCTACTTACATCTGGTATGCACAAGAAACACACATGTTTAATGGTTCGAGTACATATTGTTCATCCAATTTCTTCCAAATTATCCAACCTTGATGAGTACCTCGTGATGGTTGATGGGGGATGCCCTAATTCCTTCCTTCCGGTGGATTCCATTCCATCGAATTTAGATCATTTATTATGGAATTGGGATCTAGAGTCCATTGACTGCCTTGAGATTTGCAGTCATCAATGGCATGTTCGCTCACCATCGAAAAATTTGGAAATACATAAATGCCCCCTGATCGATGGATTTTTTCAAGTGGTCGAACTCAACACATCTATTCACACTTGTTAAATGCACTCAGTACATTGACACCCATTTTCATTATCAATGGGATGTCTTACATATGTTAATGGTATACATCACTAACTGGTAATCAGACGATGTTTCATCATGTTCGACCTCAACACCTTTATTCACGTGATGGGACATGTACCATCGACGATTTGTGTAGAATACCTTAGAGTATGGTGGAATTTCATATATGCTAATTCCTTGACCGTGACAGTACTTATGGGATTTCAGTTCTCATACCATAGAAATGTACCTTGTTATGTACCAGATGTCTTCATTCAATATGGAGACCATACTCCACTGTGTATTGTATGTAATTGTAACCATTTATGTCATATGGCTATTATGCCTATTCACAACCATTGTACCGATATGTATCTGGGACTGCTATATATACTCCATATATGTAGCCATATGTAAAGAGTTATCATTGTATTATACTGATGAGTGGCCAGTTCTTCCTCCTGGTTCTTCACTACTCCACTCCTTGGAACATTATAATGTATCATGACCATCGTGTACCCCTATGACCTCACACATTAGGGGGAATAAGTTAAAGCGTGATTTGCCACACCTCACACATCATCCCTTGATGGCCTTACCTTGTACCTATGCAAACTCACTATACCCCATTTAGTCACCATAGCCCTAATGCCCCAATATAAACCTTTAAAAATCATTTTTGAAGACATACGCAGGTCACTGGTTTACAACTCGCGTACACACATCTTGCACAATTGTTACCCATGTACATCGGGTTTTATGCTCAAAAACAAAAAATATTTGGAGTTTTCCCCATCAAGTAATGAATGCCTTGATCCTTGGCATTCCATATTCCATGAACGCTCTGATTCAACCCTTCATTTCCCATTGGAGGGCTATATATTGAGCCATTGTGAAGCATTAGAGGAGGACAAACTTGGAGAGTAAAGAGATTATAGCAAAATGTTGCCCCGTTGTTTTATGCTTGAGTTTCCATCCCTTTGTCCTTTGAAAAAACCATTTGTGCTCATTTCCCAAGATTTCCATTTTCTCTATGAGCTTTCCTTATTATGGAGGATTGAAGTGGTGAAGGGACTCGATTTCTTGGTTTCGACAGAGGTTGTCACATTGTATCTATGTTTTATATTAATAGAAATATCAATTTCTCATCCAATTTCATGTGCAATTATGAATATTTGTATCCATGGTTGTAATTGCTTTATACATGTTTAAATGGTATATTCTAGATTGAATAGCAACACATAATATATTATACTTGTATATCTCTTTGTTGATGAGGAAAAATTGTAGGGAGAAGTTTTTGATCGAGTGCTCAACGGTGGTCATCTTCAAACATCCGGTTGTACGGTTTGTATCTAGCATGCTTGAAAATGGACTTGATTTATGGTGTCATGATGTCTGTTGTGGTCCACCCCATGCCATAGGAAGATTTTCTCCGTAAAAGAGGGGTAAATTATGTTTTTGTTTTCTAAACATAGAAAATGAGTATATTATAATTCTATAAAAACAATTTCATATTAAATTATAAATGGTCTTATATTGCATCAAAACATTTGTATTCACCAAAAAAATGACGAATATTTTATAATGTAGTGAGATATTTGCTAATTATATATATATAATTTATCAATTAGCCTTTTAATTTTCCTACTTAATAAGAGGATTCACCCAATTATTATATATATAACTTTATGGAGGGTTCTTAAAATCTTCCCTATTGGAAGTGCATTTTCTTTCCGATTGCTAGAAATTGTGAAAAAAAAATTATGTTTCTTTTCTTCATTTTTATTTATTTATTTTGTTTCTTGAGACCTTAGTTGTGAAACCCAAGAGTACACTATCGATGCTTGTGTCTCTTGTTACCTATGTCATAGGGGAAATTAACTTTACAATCTTGCCTTCTTCGTAAACACAATTGTGTTTATTTGAGTCTAAGAAAGCTCAATGTTTGCTTCTTCTCAATTCTATTTTGCAATATTGGTTGAAAATATGAGTGTTTGGAGTTGTGTTTCACAAAATAATAGGAATTCAACATTCAGCTTTTGCTTGCATTAAGTAGGCGTTGTTTTAATTTTGCATTTTTCATTAAAAAGAAAAAAATGGATTGTAGTTGCACTTGAATTGAAATGAAAAGGACTTTTGTTTGTATTTCGTGAAAGAGTGATTGATTGAGCACTAAAGTGCCTTATCTTCTATTGAAAGAGTGTGACTATTTGCAAGCCATTCAAATATATTTATTAGCATTGAATGTTACAAATTGCACCTGAATAGTAATTGTATTAGATCTTTAAACAAATCTCAGTGTATCACAATAATAAGCAATATGATCACTGGAATAAAGACATGCACATCATAAAAGAGACACAAAAGTGTCTCCTCCGGGAAACCCTAAAAGGGCTGAAAACCCAACTACTTCTTCAGTGTATATTCATCAACAAGTACAATGCCAATCCAATACAATGAAGATCCAAGGCTCTTCCACACAAATATCCAAAATATAGATAAGATAATAAACCACAAGAATAAGATTTCTTCAATGCAACCACTCTTCTTCCAAGCAAGCTTCTCTCTCTCTCTCTCTCTCTCTCTCTCTCTCTCTCTCTCTCTCTCTCTCTCTCTCGCGCGCNACTTTGGAATACATGCTTGTTGTACTTTAATTGTGTTATTGTTGTACCTCCTTGTAGAGATGTTATTGATATAATTCGTCTTGTAAATGTACTTGAAAGATTCAATGTAACCCTTCTGTTGTAAATCAGGTCAATAGTATCCATAAGAAATATTATATAAATGTTATTTTGAGTCTCCCTAGCGCGCGCGTACGTGCGAACTTGTTGAAGAATGTAACTTTGGAATACATGCTTGTTGTACTTTAATTGTGTTATTGTTGTACCTCCTTGTAGAGATGTTATTGATATACTTCGTCTTGTAAATGTACTTGAAAGATTCAATGTAACCCTTCTTTGTAAATCAGGTCAATAGTATCCATAAGAAATATTATATAAATGTTATTTTGAGTCTCCCTAGACATCTCATCCCTATAAGAGTAACAAGTTGGCCTAGTTAGGTAAAAAAGTCACTCACTTGATGAGTATAAATGGAGAGGGTGCTCCTTTCATTTGCACACACTCTCAACACAAGTAAGTGCATAAGAGAGAGAGAGAGAGAGAGAGAGAGAGAGAGAAGAAGCTCGTTAGACAGTAGAGATAGTTGCTATTTTCTTTGAGGTTTGTCCTATCTTGGTTGGAATTGCACTTGGTGAAGGAATCTACTAAAGACGTTATTGGATTTTCTCCCTTGTGGTTTCCTAGATGAAAATCTCTATGTTCTTTTTGTGTTGTTGTGCTTGTATTTATTTCAGTGATCCTAATGCTATGGTTATGATGAAATGATTCTAAATGTTCAAGGATATTGTATAACCATTAAAATTGTAACATGGGACTAGAGCCATCCTGAAAGAAGTCCTTGTCCAATTGTAACTACTACAACTACCGGAGATTAGGGCTTCATGCTTGAAACCCTAAAAGGATATCTCTAGTCATATGATAATTTTTTCTACAACTTGATTTTGGTAAAGGCCCAGGAGCTAAAACTCGGACATATCGAAGATGAAATGTTTAGGTACCTTATGTGTGAGTTTTAGCCTCATATTCATTGTACTTTAGGAGATATGATCCATGTAAATCAAGGTTATAGCCTCTTCCAGAATCCAGTTTTAACTAGGTGACCTAAGGAAAAATATTATATCTAGGGATAGGAAAATCCAAATTGAATTTCATGAAATGTTCCAAAAATGGAACAGGCTTTAGTTTCTCTGGTGCAAGTTTCAAAATCCTAAGTTGAAACAATGACACGTAGAATTCCGTACAATTTCGCTATATTGAGTTAATCATAAATAGGTCACCTTGGGGAACTTATCATAAGTTACACTTGGTGAATCCAATATTTCTCTAACATGTGGGGTTGGACAAAGAATAGATGATACTAATTTATGTAAAAGTTTCAAACCTTGAGTTGTAGAAATTTCTAAGATACAACTGAATTAAGATCGAACACTATAATAGGCTCAACAGAAGATGCCTTTATGTGTGTGGTTTCTGGTAGCTCCAGCCGAGTTTGTACCCACAATCGCTAAGGACTGCCTCTTTCTCAACGTTATGCCTTACTACCATTTTCTTGTCATTATACTTCTTCACATGCCTGCTTCTACAAATATTCTGCTATGTCATCTTGTATCTTGTTTTGTCCTTCTGTCATAGCTTGCTAAGGTGGCACAGCTTCCACATCCTACGCCTTCTCTTTGTCTTCTTGTTCACTTTCCTTCTTCTATCACAAAATTCTTCCCTTTCCTTTGATGTTGTTTCCTCTATTGTAGCTCCTTCCTCTTCTCCTTTACACTCTTCTTCCATACTTACGCATAATTATACATAAATTCTTCCCTTCTGTCCCACGGCCCAACAAGCCCCCAACACTCACTAGTGGATCATCCCGAGCCACACAAGCTAGTGCTCCATAAACTAACTTGCACTAATTTTGTTTTGAAAATACTCCACGATTTTCAACAACTCCTCTGTTTCTATGCGCACTTCCTCTTCTGTTTTCTGCATGTGTTCCACCAGGTCGGAACTAACATGTTCTGGCATGTCACTTTCTATCGAGGTCGCCACCTTGCGCACCTTCTGGTGCACATGTTGAATTATCCATGTGACTCTTTCTACTTCTGCTTGCAATTCCTCTACCTTTTTCTTTGTGTTGTTGTTGTGCACATAACGCAGTGGTTTGTTGCTGTGGTTTGCGCACTTCTGTTGTCTTGACCTTTTTTGGTCCAAAGGCAACTGCTTCATCTCATTTCACATCTACATGATATTTTCTTCCACTGCAGTGAGCTCATTTGCAATCTTCTGTGACTGCTCATCATCCAGTAGAGCTCCCAAAGTCTAGGAGACTTGGTCTATAGCCTTAGCACATGTCTTCTATGCTTCTACTATCCTTTTTGTAGCCTGAGTGGCTACGTCACATCTGCTTTCCAGCACTTTGGGTGGTGTTCTAGGAATTATTTGTTCCTCTAATTTTGTTACTTTCTTCTTAAGGTCAGTTGTTATCTTACCTAGCCTAAGGACCTTGTCTTCGGATGGAATATCGTAGGATATTTCAACATCATCCAAATTCGAACAAACAATATTAATGACATGTGTGAGCTTTTGCTTACTTAATTCTTCTTTCCTTGCTTCTTGTCTGGTCTTTTTAATTTTTCCCTTAAGTTTGTTGATAGTCTTTGCTGAGTGTTTTACCTAATTTTCAAGGGTATTTCCCCATATCTAAATTTATGTAGCCGCTGCTTTTTGTAAAGCATGCACATTTTTCAATTGTATTTTTGAAAAATATAAGAAAATGGGGCAAGTAGTGCTTCCCACCTCGTTGGGGTTCGGGTTTTGTAAATCAAGAACTTCTCTGCTTAATTGTACTTTATTGGGGGTGGTTTTCGTTGGGTCGCAAGGTTTCCTGTGTTTCCATCAGGCCAGGTGCGTCCTGTGACGGTGGTACCTACGACGTGCGCTCTACAGCGAGTTTGACTGCATCGATGGTTCTTCCCAGATCATTCAACCTATTTGTGATAGTAGCAGTGAATTGATTCTGTTGTCGTCCAAGGTCACCAAACCATGTCTGTGCAACTTTTTGTAGGGATTCCTCCAAAGCTACAACTTAGTCATCATCCATACGAGAAGTTTTGGCATCTTTGTTATCCTTTCGTTTCTTGCGCAGAGGATCTCTTTGCACTTCCTCGTTCTGTGCATCCTTCTGTTGGTGCTTTAACGGAGGCTCATTCTGATGCTGATCAAGTTGAGCTTGGCCTGGTATTGATGCATCTAATTTTTGGGTATTTTTCTCTCCGAGGGTTGGTGATCCTTCGTGCTACCATTCTTTTTTCCAATCACTGATAGTGATCTATAGATATTCCACCATGAGAATATATTGTGTTGGCACCCACTGTCCTCGGGGGCCTCGGCTTGGTTGGATGTATACATGGTGGGGTGCTAATGGAAAATTGATAATATGTTGAAATCTAAACCTGGTATTTCCACTAAGCCTTACCTGCTGCTTCACCAAGTTCCTTAAGGATTCATTATGGAAAAATAATTCAGTGTCACTACTCAGTTGTCGGTCTTTGTCAGGTGAGAACCACAAGTTATGGTATCTCGCTCCTCTACATAGGACATGTAAGTCTACCTGCTGATAATCTGTAGGCTCAGACCACACAGTAAACAAGATCAGAATTATCAACCAAGCATAATGGAAAGGAGTACCTTCTTCCTAGGCTGAAGTGACATCCTAGAGAATTTCATTAAGAAAGAATTGGGATAAAATGATTTGTACTCCTTCTGCACAGAGTGTAGCTAGCATTACTATGTCTACAGTACATTTCTTTGGTCTCAAGACATGCAATAGTTAATGTGTCAATATCCTGGCTTCCATATGAGTAGTAGGGTCCTTGATGGATGATATTAGAAACTCTTCGCCAGAGCTGACCAAGCCATACTTTGCTTGGACCTATGCAATCTTTTCCAGGTGTTTTCTTTCCTCAAAGGTCTCTAGAGGGTCCCACCTAGCTCTCCACAGTCTTGTGATTGATGAAATGAGATCAACATTGATCGAGTGCATATTTTCTAGCCAAAGGAAGCTTGCATGAAAGACTACCAACAATTATTTTACATAAATATCCACCTCTATGTTCCGGCCAAAGTGAGACATGAAGAGGAGTGATAGTAGCCCCAACTGTTTCAGTTCGTATTCCAATTGCATTGGAACAAACTGATTTGGAAATTTCAGTGAATCTCGAACCAGATTCATATCATTCTTCCTGTCCAGGTTGTTCATTCTGCTGGTGTCTAAGTCTTGGAAGGGCAGTTTTTCCAGCTGACGCATGATATTATGCAATAATTTCAAATCTTTCGGATTCGTAGGTGCTACCAGTGTAACATGGCCCTTGGAAGGAATGTTAACTGGTAGTGCATTCATCCTTCTTGTTGGAATGTAAAGCAACAATAAATTCGTGGTTTCGAAATCCTCCTATTCTACCTGGACTGGTGGTGTAGTTGGAGCGTTCGCCTTTCTTGTCTTCTTCATCGACTACTTCCCGTTAAGAACTGGTGACAATTTTTGTGCATGTATTATGTGTTTTTCTGAAGATCTAGGTGGAACGTGTCCCCCAGTTGATCGAGGTTGGTTCCTTGGGGTTCTATGTCTTGTGGCATGCTGCATTGGAGTGGTGGATACAGGTCTCACAGGGGAGTTAACACTTACTATCATAATGGAGATAAATTGGTTTCTACTCATTAAATTACCTAGAATACTCGCTCCTTTTGGTTCTAAACACAATGATTTCTGATATGGTAACAATGTGGATTATGAAATAGTAGCTTCTTTATAGTTTCCCTTCACATGATCATTTTGTACTTTAGAAATTACTCCCTCTCTCAAACTTCTCGGGGCAGTAGCATGGGTTATTTAAGGAAACGTTTTCAGCATGTCGTCACTTAGTTGGCATTTAGAAAGATGGTTATTCTTATTTATGGTTTTCATTAATACAAGGTATGTCATCTGGTTCTATGGATATTTCCAAATTAATGACTAGAAAATCTACTGTCAGTACTTTACTTAATTATCATGCCAATCATGCTATCAATTTATGATAGGGTCATTTCATTTGAATTTTATGATTTTCCTCGGAGTTCTCCCCTCCTGCTGTTGCATTGATTGTGACTTGGTTCTTTTTTTTTTATGTCATTTCTAATAGGGTGTCGTGTATTTTCACACGTGCGATCTCTTTCCACTTTGCACATTCCTTCTAACATGTGGATATTATGGTGGATGGGTCACTATCACTCAGATCCTTCATGATATTATTCCACGATGTGTAGTTATGCTGCATTGATGGAGGTTTGTGTCCTCAACATGTATCTATTCAAAGATCCTCTCCTTTATTACCTGTAGCACAACGTCGACTATTGGATGTTCACTCATGAATTCAAATTTCTAGGTAAAATTTACAGTTAAACTTTCCCACTCAAAGTTTCCTCATCGCAACTCTTCTGAGGTGTATCAACTTCTTGGCACCATTTCCAAGGTGTGGATCAATCAGCGAACCCATTCTTGTCACGGACATTCTTGCCAATATGTGCGACAGTGCTCAATATGTTTTCCAGGATCTGTCAATCATGTATATTTTTTATCAGGATAACTGATATCTTCTCCAAATTTTATATCCATTAGTATCCTACATTGCGGCCATTCGTAGATAGATTGTTTATGTGTACCCCACCATCTAGCAGGCGTAGCTTTCAGCACATAGTCCAAAGCAGACAATTGTTGTGATTCTGTGACCTTTTCTTCAAATTATTTCAGAAAGGATGCAAGATTAGGCAATCATTCATACGTATGAAGCATGCTTGCTTCAGATCCTACCCTTCGAACAACTCTTGTAATTCTTGCACATCTATGCATGGAGAATTCATGCAGCCTGTTCTACCAATTTTATAGAGCATCACCTGAGTCGGACGTGCATGAGCTTACACTCTGCTAACTCAGGTTTCCATCAGCTATAGGATTAATATAGTCTTCCTACAAAGACATGATGTTGTATACCTATTCCAAATAATTTTCTTGCCCTTCGTTATGCATAGGCTGGACTGATCATTGTCCTTCGAGCTGATCAATGGGAATTGTTTATCCTAAAGTCTGCTAACTAGACTACAGGGTCGCAATGTTTAGGCACCTCAGAAATCAAAGAGTGTTTTTGTGGTTTTATGGATAACAATATAAAATTCAAGAGTATAAAAACAAGTACAAAGACACAAAAATCAGAAAACATCAGATAATACATGCACAAGGACAAGATTTTACAGAAGGAATGATGGTACAACTTTTCAAGATCCGGGAGATAGGTTCAAATCATATAGATACAAAGAATAAACAAACATTTCATCACTACATCATATGTAAAAGTATATGTGCTCAAAAATACATTTCAAACATCATTTTAGCATAAATATTCACTTGCCAACATAGGTGTCCATATAGAATACATCTATATAAATAAAAATGCAGACAAGGGTTCAAACAAAACCACAGAATTTCAACACAATATATAGTTTAAAACCTAGCTCCAAATAGATAATAAGTCATTCATCAAGCAAAGAAGTTCTTACATAGATAAAGTATTACAAAACTGTACCAGTTCCCAACATATGTCGACCCTCATGTGACCCTCCTTCTCTTCCTATCCTTTCTACTTTTATAATTACACATTATAAAAATAAACGCATTTTAAGATCCATCTTTCTAGGCTTCGAATCTGCTCCATAATCTATATACAAAAAGGAGTCTTCAAAATATAGAAACTAGTTCTTAAAAATAAATCTTTGTATCTATCCTAAAAAATGTGTCACTGAAGTTTGTTTGACAGTTGTATGATTATCTAGATATCAGAGTTGGCGAGTTACTTCTGTCAGAATAGTGAGTCCATCCTACGCTTGAGATCTTTTGAGAAGACGAACCTGTTCTGCATCCATTACCTGAACTATGTTAAAATCCTCTACTTCGGATGCATAACAATTTTAAAAAAAAACTCAGTCAGTGGAAAACGATATGGGCTATTTAAATCACTATACACTTTCCCTTGAGGTAGGGCTGCTTCCAGTTCCATTGTTAGTACAACAAAATCATCCAAGAATTTTCCTATTGCGGGTGGCATAAGATGGAAAAGTTCTACAATTGCTACAGTAATTTTCGATTCCTCGCCAACCTTCCAGGTCTTCTGAGTCTGTGCAATATTTTTTGGCTCCAACCACTTCTTCAAATGCTTTAGTAGCTTTCCACCTAATGTTACATGTATTCGATGGGGCAGTTGGGGTCTCCTCTCAAAAATATAATCCTACTCATCAAGCCAGTTAAAAATAGTTCGTGAAAGTGTCTCACCATGAGGAATTATACATATTCAATCACAACATTCAGCATGGGCATTTCCACACGCCGTAAAATATGTGATGCCAAATCAATTCCAACTTCAGTTGTTGCCCTCCGCTAGATAAATGGTGATATTTGTCCTACACCCATACACTCTGGACCCATTGTAATCCTGTCAATTGCTTTATTCATGTCAGATTGAAGAATTGAATCATGGCCATTCCTAACAACCACCAAAGCAGCCTCTTGAAGAAGTTGTGCAAGCTCTGATCCTGACCATCCTGGTAGATTGTTGGCATAAATAGAAAGGTCAATAGAAGGAGATATCTTCACTCTATTTGCATGGACTTTAAGAATGTCTAGTTGCCCCTTTTCCCCAAGAGGACTTACTTAATCTTGCAATCAAAACGGTCTGGTCGCAAAAATGCAGGATCTAGTAGATCCATACGATTAGTCGCACCCCAAAAAATGACACCTTGACCAATGTCAAATCCATCAAGCTCTATAAAAAATTGGTTCAAATTTGTCTCCCTTTCCTATGAACTAGCATCATATTTTTCACCTTTACTCTAACCTAAAACTCCATGGTGCATTGCTCCCAAAGCATCAATTTCATCAATGAATACCATTGAGGGGTTTTTCACCTTTTCTCTTTTAAATATGTCACAGACACGAGCCGCACCAACTCCAACAAGCAATTCAACAAACTCAGACCTATCCATTTGGTAGAAAGGTACACCAGCTTCTCTAGCTATTGCCTTTGCCACCAAATTCTTTCCACAACCAATAAGACCTGTTAGGAGTACCCAATGAGGAGATTTTGTTCCCATTTTATTGTACAATTCTAGATTCTTCAAATATCTCACCAACTCTTTCAACTCCCCAACTACTTTGTCAATACCTACAACATTTTTAAACGTAGATCCAGTTGAACCCTCTACTAGAGCTTCTCCATTGTTTCTTTGTCTGCCAAACTAGCAAAGGTGGAGGTCACAGAAGATAACATGAACCCTCTTTGGATATCAATCACCATCTCACATCAAACTGATAGGGTACAGAGTATTAAGTTCAAAATGATATTTGAATGTGGAGTAGTATAGGTGTTCTTCCAGGTGTGACTCAGAGCGAACTGTTGGCTTGTTAGTAGGAACAGACCCCAAAGACTAATCAGTTGCATGATTATTTGATCATCCTACACATAACCCTAACCTTGGCAAGATGGCAGCGTGCATGCATATGAATTATGAGATGTGCTTCCAGCTTGTGTTAAACATAGGAAATACAACATTAAACCCTAACTTTGCATTTCATGTTATGAAAATACATTTATCAATCTATAGGAGCTTAAGTTTTTAAACTAAAATATTTGTAAATGCACAAGATATTTTGAATTTAAATCAAAGCAGTCCAAACTTTAGGAGAATGAGAAAATAAATCAAGGGATAAAAAATTCTAAGGTAAAATGATAGGCCTAGGGAAAATAGCTAACAGACCTAGGACAAACAAGCACAACCACTCTTATTTCAGAATCTTCAAAAGATAAGATCCTTTTCTTGAAGTTTATAATAGTCCAGTTGTCTATTTCCTAATCAATTCCTAGAAGTACAAGATATGGGTTTGTGTCATCGACAATGTCAATAACTTCGAAGTCAACATATGTTCTTAAGTTTTCAAATTCCACAGGTACCTGAGATAGTCTACCGGTTGGTAGAACCTTCGACTGGTTTGCGAGCCTTAGCTGAATAGGAGACCAATCCAGTCATAGATTGTTCGTGCTCTCCCATGTCTCTCTTGTCAATATATTGACATCTGAGCCTAGGTCTAATATGATATAGTCCATATCATAATATCCTATCTGAGCAGTCATTCGCAGTTCTCGACCTGTCTTCACTTTTCTCCTGATATGATTGACTCCTTTTTTGGGTCGCATGTCTTCTATGCTTTCTTTTATGAGTGTTTTTAGTTCTGTAACAACATCTTTATCATGGATTAGTGCTAAACAAATTTTAAAAAAATATTTAAGCTTACTAACCTTTTTGATGGGCATCCTCGTGATTAGTTGTTCAAATCGTTCGAGCATAGCTCTAACTTGTCCAAATGTTGACAACTGATTGGGATTGACAAAGTCTTGTCGCACGTCCAGGAAGACTTCTTTCTCTTGTTGGACATTTAGCGGAGCTTTCTTTTGTGCTGCAGGTCGCACCTACATATTTCCTTGTGGTGTATTTCAGTTTGCTCCTATCACAACACCTCCTCTTGTGACTACAACAAGGTTGGGTTATCTTGGTTCAGCATAGATCATTTGAATATTTGGATTGGGGTTTGGATTCGTATTCTACAATGGGTTGGGGTTAACAACAGTTCTAGCTTGCCATTTCACAATAAGTTGTGGACACTGTTCAACAATGTGATCAAATGCTTTACAATATGCACAATTTTTCACAGGACTTTGAAAATATCAGGAAAAATGTCATGGTTTCCCACAATTATAACATATGATTTGGCCTCTTCCTCGACCAAATCCACCTCCTGGTTTTTGCCCTTGACCTCTAAAATCCCCCCCCCCCCTCTACGGTGGAGGGTATTGTTGTTGTTGAGGATATTGATTTTGTTGGTATTGTGNTTGATTTTGTTGGTATTGTGGTTGAGGATATTGCTGCTGTTGATACTGCACAGGTTAACACTGAGGTTGCGCTCGTTCAGCTTGCATATGTTCATCATTTTTCATTAAGTAGGTATCCATTGTTTTCTCTTGCAGCAACTGAAGTGCTATGCAATCTTTTTCATCATGGCCTACTGATCTGCAAAATTTACAATACAAACTAGTGGATGCACTTACAATCTTCTGTAACTATAGACATTCTTCGGACTTGTGACCACTAGTCTGGCATACTCTACACCAAGGCATTACTTGGGTGTTTAATGGGTTCGACACACCTTTTGCGACATAGTTCATCGGCATTGGGCAATTGTCTTTATGTTGTCCATATGATATGCACCTTATACACCATAGTTCCTCCTGAACTTCCTTTCCTCTTTTAATGTCCTAGAGCTGCACCGTAAGATTGGCCACCTACGACTGAATTTCCATCATTCCTAAGCCAGTGTCCCCAACTCAAGATGATTCTAAATTCATTGTTATTTCCAGAGCCTCTGTCTGTGACACAAATTTCTGTTGCATTAATGGTGTGCAGCTATGTGGCAGCAAGGCTGCAATAAACCATTCCTTGTGTTGCACATCTGACATTTGGAAACTCACTTTGGCCATTAATGTCTTAAATATATGGTTAAAATCCCAAACAGATTATGTCGGTAGATGCTTGATCTCTTTGATCTCAATGATACATTGGGATTTGGACTTCGGTTTCTTAAATTCATCAATCAACCCGAGTTGAATCTCGTTGAGTGTTTTCTGGACAACTCCTACTGGTACTATGGAAAAGTTCATATACCAATCTAGCACACGACCTCGTAGAATCATGATCAGCTGTGATTTCTTGTCATTCTCATCCTGGATATGCCATACAGTCCAGACAACATCACAAAAAAACCAGTGCTACTTGTTAGGATTATTAATCCTCCCTTGATCATATTGTCTATTAGATTATTTTTTCCTAACTTAGGAACCTTAATTAATTAATTGGGTCCACAAGTACAATTGGGCCCACTTGACCTAATGGGGCCACATGTACCAGTTACTGGAGCATGGGGAAAACTACTAGAGGTTAACTGCCACTTACTGCATGTGCATGCATCAGTTTGGGCGCCTCCTAGACCAATCACTACATTTTAGGAGCCACTAGGAGTCCCGACACCAACCTGCTTCAATTAGTTGGAGTTAGTAATAGTTGGTCTCAGTTAGCCCTCGATTAATTTCAGTTAGTTCACAAAAAATTAGCTAGTGCATATATTGCATGGATGCATGTGGAGTAGGCACCTTTTCCCACCTACCACACTCAGTTGCACTGAGTTAACTAGTTGTCATTGATTGTTAGAGTTGTTGGACATCTGGGAGTTGATCTGTTGGACTCCGATATTAATTGAGAGACCATGAATTAGAGATTCAGTTAGATACATTCATATCCACCTGGGATATTCAAATTCATACCCCATGCATTCGAATTCTTTCCTATGTAAACTATTGTAACACCGGATACTAATAATAATTGTGAATGATACTGTAAATTCCTGAGCAATACTTGTATGTTTCCTGTGTGGTTTGTTTTGTTCAGTTTGTATCTTCATTCTCCATTATTTTGCTGCAAAAATTATTAGAACTATATGCTTGAAGATCTAAATGGCATTCAAATTCTAATATGGTATCAGATCCTTCTCTGGAAGGTTTCATGCTTGTTTCTCCCCATCGAACATCAGAAGCAGCTGGGTTTCCATAGAAATCTGCTATGATTATTTGCTAGCTCTAGATTTATTCGGAGCAGCGGATAGGGCATGATGGACCCTGAAAATATGTTCATGTCGAGAGGAAAAGCATGACTCTAATAGTTCATATGTTTTAGTGTATTATTGTAATGACATTGACAAGTGCTACGTAGTTTGTGTGAAGTTTTGCAGTACTTCCAGCCGGAGCAATTATGAGTTCTCAAACTCTTGAACCAAGGATCCTCACAACTTCTAATTATCTTGATTGGAGGATTGATATGCAGCTGGCCTTGCGCAAGCATGGCTACCATAGGATCATACATGGATGGGAGCTTGAGCCTCATTGACCGGTAGAACAGAACAAGTTTCTGGACCATTGTGATGAAGCATTCGAGTACTTATGTACTTATATATTCAGAGATCTCCTCTTCCACCTAGAAGGCTTGAGGACTCCCAGAGAAGACTGGGAGAATCTTGATAGCATGTTTAACAAATAAGATGAGCTTCGGGGATACATTCTGGAGAATGAGTTGGTATCTTTACATCCCAGCAGTTTCGAGACCATTGAGCAATTCTTTACTAAATTCAAGTCCCATGTAATTTAATGCAAACAGTGTGGAATAAAGCGGAAGGATGAGCAAAATTTCCTTTCCATACTCAACAAACTAAGCCTTGGGTATTCTGTATTTGTTTCCATATTTCATTCCAAGTGGAAAATCTTTCTTGATTGGAAGGTTCATTCATTAGATTCTTTTTCCAAGTCCTTAATCAAGGAGCAAGACAAGTTGATTCGAATGGGAGTCATCAAGACATCCAAAGATCAAGCTCTTCTAGTTTCTGACTCTTCCAAAGCACAAGCAAAGGGGAAATCAAAGAAGAAGGAGCCAAAGGTAGCTGATTCGAATCCTAAACAAAATCAGCAAACTTCTAAAGGAGCCTCCAGCTCTAAGAGGAAAAAGAAAAAGTGTCCCTATTGTATGAGGGGTTTTCATCCAGAAGACTCGTGCATGAAGAAGAACCTCGACCAGATGAAAGCTATATGTGTACAAAACAATATTTCTCTTCCATAAAGGGAAGTGATGTCATATGATCAAGAGCAGACTAAAGAAGATGAGATATGCTTGCATGCGAACCTCTCTTCGTCGAAAGCTTATGTGATAGATTTTGGAGCATCCAACCACATGGTTGCTTCCAAGGAATCCTTCATCACCTTCCCTCTATCAGGAGGACCTAGCAGTCATATGGGAGATGAATCTAAAATACCAAATGTTGAGAGTGACTCAGATAAAATCCAGCATGATGATTTCACGCCATCTCCTACAAAAAAGCAAATTGTTGAAGATGAAGAAGAAGCATATTTTTCCCTAGAATCAATTCGAATGGAAGAAAGTCTCCTTGAAGTGACTCCTTATCCTGCTGCTCCAGAAGTGTATGAGATACCTGATACCTCACCTCTTCACATGTCTGATCCAAAAGAAGACATTCAAATCTCTTTTTGTGAAGAAAAACACTCTTCCTATTCTTTGCAAAAATTCTCCAATAATTCTTTAAATTTTGTGCATAGTTTACCGGTGACTATTTCAGAAACGGTAGAGGAATTTGATTTCTCTATCTATAACGATATTACTGGTGTGCATATAAGTAATACCATTGATATTCTGGAAATAATATCAGATTATAAGAGTGATCAATTCACTCTCATTAATCTAGAGCTTCCAGTAAATTCCTACTGGATTGCATGCATCGAAAATCAAAATATTGAAGAAGGAGAAAATTGTGCATCTACCGTCTCGGTGGAGCAAAGTTTTGGATCTGATATGAATATTTTTTATCTGATTTATTTTCTGATATGATAATATGTGATTCAGGTTTCAATATTCAAGAGCTTTTAGTATTGCTTATAATTGGTTTCATCAATTTTGGTGTGACAAATTAAGCACTGCAAGTCTCGTTCAATTTTGTTGTTGAGGATTCGATGTTAGTTATTTATTATGAATTTGCTGATATTGCATTTTGTGAATTATTGGATATCTCTAAAGCTATATCAGATTATGGAGCTCAATCATTCACTCTCCACAGTCCCAGGTTTTCTCTACCTTTGTTCACATGCTCATCTCCTCACAGAACTAGTAAAGAGGGAGACATTATGCATCCGCCTGGACACTTGATCCTAACACTTGGGGATGATTTTTCCATGGTTCTTCCTCACATGGTTTGAATTCTCAAGAACTTTAACTCTCTCTTCAGTTGATTTCAGCTGCTCTACATGGGTCCAGTTTTCACCGTGCAGCCGTTTATATTTCTGATTCAGTTGAGTACATTGTTTTTATTCCAAAGAGGAAGATTCCTCTAGACATAAGCATGTTGTTTGGATTCATGGGTTCACCTGGACAGAAGAACCAATATACTGTTGTTGCATAGTAGCAGCAAAAATTCTCACAAGTTTTTTCAAAATTTGTGTTTTTGCTTATTTTGAGGGGGTGTTTTCCCATGAGGTTTTCCCCTACTTCCTTGGTTGTATTAAGCAGCATTGTTTCTTTTAGATTGTATTTGGGTGACCTATGGTATTGTTACCAGGGCCCACAGTTTTCCAATTTAAGATTCAAGGGGGGTGTTAAGAGTATTAATCCTCCCTTGATCATACTGGCTATTAGATTAATTTTTCCTTACTTAGGAACCTTAATTAATCAATTGGGTCCACTAGTACAATTGGGTCCACTTGACCTAATGGGGCCACATGTACCATTCACTGGAGTATGGGGAACACTGCTAGAGGTTAACTGCCACTTATTGCATGTGCATGCATCAGTTTGGGCACCTCCTAGACCAATCCCTACATTTTAGGATCCATTGGGAGTCCTGAGACCAACCTCCTTCAGTTAGTTGGAGTTAGTACTAGTTAGTCTCAGCTAGCCCTCAGTTACTTTTAGTTAGTTCACAAACAATTAGCTAGCACATGTATTACATGGATAATGCATGGATGCATGTGGAGTAGGCGCCTTTTCCCACCTACCACACTTAGTTGCACTGAGTTAACTAGCTATCACTGATTGTTTGAGTTGTTGCACATATCGGAGTTAATCTGTTAGACTTTGATATTGATTGAGAGACCATGAGTTAGAGATTTAGTTAGATACAGTCATATCCACTTGGGAGATTCAAATTCATACCCCATGCATTCGAATTCTTTCCTATGTAAACTATTGTAACACCAGATATTATCAATTGTGAATGATAATGTAAATTCCTGAGCAATACTTATCCATTTCCTATGTGGCTTGTTTTGTTCAGTTTGTATCTTCATTCTCCATTCTTTTGCTGCAAACATTATTAGATCTATATGCTTGAATATCTAAATGGGATTCAAATTCTAATACTACTCTGGGTCTTCCAGCCCATTCCCATTGAATAATTGGCAACTTAATGTCAGTTCCAGCCATTGGATTTGTTGGTGGTACTATCGAAACAAAATTGGGGCTAGTCGAACTTCCTTTACCATTATTTATAGTGTTAGTAGTACTCGTATTTATAGAAGTACTTAGAGATAGGTCTGGCGATCTTACCTCTGGTACGATAGGCGAGTTGTAAGCACACTCTTGTTCTGGGATTCAGTTGAATCTTTAGATTCCTCATCGCCTTCTGAGGTCGATTGATATTCTTCCTCTTTGTCACAATATCCTCCGTCTAAATATGACGCAAACGCATAGCCTTATTCTTCTCGATCTGTGCTGCAACTCTCTCATTCTAACAGATTTTTCCTTCTTTTACCAGATCTAAATCTTCTTCCACTTCTTAAACATATTGGCTCTAGTTTAGTCCCACTATCTCCTGGGAACATCTTACTCTAGAGTTTTGTTGAGACATAACCACCCTTTTCTTATTCAGTCTATCATTCGCAGGATGCGTTTTTCACAGATAAGCATTTTTATCCACGTCTTCAAAGATGAGAGATATCGGCTCCGTGCTCCTAAAAAAAAAATCACTCTGCCTCACTGTATGAGGTTGTTGTGTCAACAACGAACTCAATGATATATAATTCTATGATACTATCTACCTAGAAGTCCACATCCCTTTATATAGGGTTGTTGACTCTTTTCAGTTGGACAATAAAAAAAGGAGTCCACTTCTTCGGTTCTCCTCCTTGAAAATTATTTTGTTGGGTTTCCAACTTAGACAACCACTCATACAATACGATGGGGAAATCATAAAAGAAATGTAACACCCCCTAATTTAATAATTTTTAATTCTACTAGAAGATACTTTGATTATTATTTTATTATTCATTGACAGGAGGTCAAGAATAAAACATTTTTGTAATAAAACTTTCCTTATTAATAAAATTTGTTGAAGGAGAACACAAGTGGAAATAGTTGTTGAAAGATTTTTCACCGACCTACAAGAGGGAAATTACAAGTGGTTGAGACCACCGAGTGAGAACTCGAGATGCAAGAGGCATCATCCCCAAAAATTAGGTATGCACTCCTAGTTGAGTTGCAGAAGAGCATGAGGCTCATAAATGGCCAAGTCCTAGGAAAAATACCATTTAATAGTATGTCCATGAGCAGTAGGAGGCTAGCATTGGACAAGGATTAACATCTGTATAATTCAAGAGATGGTGCATTGAGATATTTTGATCTTGTGGTTCAGCGAAGAGGCTCGGGGGTTCTGGAGCAAGTAATTTGGCTGCTCTAGGAGTTGGTTGGGAGGAACAGCTTCTCCACTTGTGTTTTCTTAGCGTTGGTTCCAGGTTCCTACTCTGTTTTTCTTATGAATGATTCTAGTTGTAGTAGGATGTAGATGTGAATTGTTAAATTGCAGTTACCTATCCAGGCAACACTGTGTATGCATTTATGTAGGACCATCATCCATGTTTTGTTTATCAGATATTTGTTCAATGGTAGTATCGTAGTGGTTAATATTTTGATCTGAGCATAATTTTGCAGCGCTGGTTATTGTTGGTCTGTTATGGATCGGTTTCAATACTTGAATGATTTCAAATTTATGAGTCTGCAATTAAATGGATCCTATGTTTTTCTTTAGTGTAGCACGTATTCTATTAAAATTGAGCTCACATGAATATATGAACCAAGGAAAAACTCACAAGAAGATTACACAAGCAATTTTACTCAAAATATGATATGAAACAGTGCAATAATGATTTGCAACTGTGTATGCTTTCATTAATCAAAAGTAAAAATGGATACAATCTGGATGATTTTTACAATGTAATACACTGGTATTAATAACCAAACAATTTGAATACATGAGAGCAAATTCGAATTGGTTAACTCATAATAACTGAATGGATAACAGGATGTGTCTAAGTCACTATCGGAGCTTAACTAGCTAGCTCCAGTTGGCTAAATCAGTGCCTCAATCAGTTAGAATCAGTTAATTAGTCTAGCTAAATGTGATAGGTGAGGCAATGTGCCATGCAAATACTGGCGCTAAGTGAATGTAACTAACTACTGAATATAACTCACTCATAACTAGTCACCAACTGAACTCAACTGATAGAGTTTGGTATCAGCACTCCTAGTGGCTCCTAAATTGTAGGGATTGGTCTAGGAGGCACCTAAATTGATTCATGCAAGTGCAGTCAGTGGAAGTTAGCCTCAATTAGTGTTCACCACACTCTAGTAACTGGTACATGTGGGCCAATTAGGCCATGTGGACCCAATGGAACTAGTGACTCAATAATGACTGAAAATACTCCTATTTTAGGCATAATTGACCAAATTGGACATGTGAGGATTATAATCCTAACACCCCCCCTTGAATGATAACTTGGAGAATATGTGGGCCCTGGTAACTATTACCATAGGTCACCCATTACAGCTAGAATGAAAAAGTAACTGCTTAATACAAACAAGGAAACAGGGAAAAAACCACATGGGAAAAAAGCCCCCCCCCCCCCCTCAAACTAAGTAGGTAGAATCGGGATCAACCTTGTTCTTCTATGCACATGTATCTTAACACGTGGCATGTGAAATTCTGGAGGAATCTTCCTCTTTGGAAGAATAATAATGTGCTTAATTGAATCAGGACCATAAACAGTTGTTGGATGAAAACTAGACCCATGTAGGGCAACTAAAATCAACTGATAAGAGAGAAAAAGTTCTTGAGTATTTGAACCATGTGAGGAACACTCAAGCAACTGATCTATTGCAACATTCAACAGAAAACCATGAGTGGTAAAATCAGCCCCAAGTGTTAGGAGCAAGTGTCCAGGAGGATGCAAAATGTCTTCCTCTTTACTAGTCCTATGAGGAGATGAGCATGCGACCAAAGGTAGAGAAGCCCTGGGACTATGGAGAGTGAATGCTTGAGCTCCATAATCTGATATATATTCAGAAATAACTAATGATTCACAAAATAAAATATCATCAACCTCATAAGAGGAAACTAACATCAAATCCCCATCAACAAATTTGAAGAAGACTTGCGGTACTTGATTTGTCACACCAAAATTGGTGAGAGCAACTACAAGCATGAATGAAAGCTCTTGGAAATTAAAAATCGAACGAAATAATATCAGATCAGATCCAAATGTTTTTATATCAGATCCAAGACCGAGGAATGATATCAAATCCCCAGCAACAACTTTGAAGGAGACTTGCAGTACTTGATTTTTCACACCAAAACTGATGAGAGTAGCTACAAGCATTACTGAAAGCTTTCGAAACTTAAAACCTGAAGAAAATAATATCAGATCAGATCCAGATAAGATCATTTTATATCCAAATAAGTTCATATCAGATCCAATATTTTTTCCACCGAAATGGTAGATGCACAATTTTCTCCTTCTTCAAAATTCTAAATTTTGGTGCATTCAATCCTGTAGGAATTTGCTTGAATCTCAAGATCAATGAGAGTGAATGGATCTGATATTATTTCCAAAATATGCAAATAATTACTTATCTACACATCAGCAACAACATTAGAGG
The DNA here is from genome assembly GCA_001517045.1 of Pseudotsuga menziesii. Classification (NCBI taxonomy): domain Eukaryota; kingdom Viridiplantae; phylum Streptophyta; class Pinopsida; order Pinales; family Pinaceae; genus Pseudotsuga; species Pseudotsuga menziesii. The sequence goes on from LPNX010421419.1 coordinate 76,000, forward strand.
GAGAGAAATCAAATTCCTCTTCACTCTCTGAAGCAGTCACTGGCAAATTTTGCACAAAATTTAAAGGAGGAACACTAGAGAGTGTTTGCATAGAATTGAAGGAGAGTTTTTCTTCAATATCAGATATTTGAATGTCTTCTTCTGTATCAGCCATATGAGAAGATGAGATATCAGATATCTCATAAACTTTCAGAGCAGTAGGAGAAGGAGTCACTGCAAGGAGACTTTCTTCCATTCGAATTGATGGTGTAGAAGATTCTGCTTCTTCTTCATCTTGAACAACTTCATCAGAGAGAGTAGAGGCTGAGAATTTTGAATAAAGAATGCTTGTGGTGTTGGGTGTTCTCTCCAAAGTGCTATTATGATCCTCATTGTGCTTGCAAAAGGTTCTATCCAATTTTGTCCAGAGATCCTCTGGGTATTCAACAGATTTAGCAAGGTAGCACAAGTTTGGAGAAAGGGCCAGACAAATTGTTCCAAAATCTCTATCACCATAATTTAGCCAATCATTCTCATTCTCATAAGACTCTTTACAAGTCCAATAGACACCTCATAGAGATCTTATGTCTTGAGAGATGTAATCATCTTCAACTTCCATTCTAGATATCTTGTGGATGGAGTAAGACGAGGAACTGAGAATTTTGATCCCATCTGAAATTGTACCTACAATTAAAAAAAAAACACAAAGTAAGGTCGACAGTCTACAATTTTGGAATTTTTTTCACACCCATCTTAGTCAATGAAGCTAGCTTGATCAACAATTCCTTTGCTTAGGATTTATGTGGTAAATTTCTCCGCTTCAAATGCAGTGCTGGAGGGAGAAATTTTGCTCAAAATTTTTGATCTAGTATGAAATCTGTAAAAGGAGAAGTGCCTTGTCTTGTTGAGGCTCTGATACCATATTAAAATTGAGCTCACAAGAATCTATGAACCAAGGAAAAACTCACAAGAATATTACACAAGAATTTTTAATCAAAATATGATATGAAACAGTGTGTTGATGCCTGGAAAATCCTAGGTACCAATAGTAGGGATTCTCCCAAATAACCGTTCCCAATTAGATCATTTTTCATTTGGTATGGGGATTCCGTCCGGTTAGCGGCCCAGCTACCGTAGAATTAAAGTAAATTTTAAATATATTTTACTAGTTGCGGCCCGGTCCATTGTTTATGTAATTTTTATGTTTACGAATGATATAGAAGTGCCTAAACTAAATGCAGGTGATTGCCAAAACAAGAACCTCACAAGCTATTAGTCACGTAGTGAGTTATGCAGGGTCTTACCTCTCGCCTTACATGAATCAATTGTCCCTCAACCACCCAAAGCAAAGAATAAGTACTTAAATCTAATCTAATCTAAAATATCCCCAGTGAGCAAGATTAATACTAATATGAGCAATGTACTGCATTGTTTGCACAAAGAATTCTATAGATAGCTGACAAATTCTGAATACATGAATACAACAGAAAAGTAACACAAAGATAGCTCTGTGAAATTAAATCATTCATTACTCATCCATTGCATAAGATTCATAACACAAAATGAAAGAATTCATAACACATAAAGCATTCAACAGGTTAGAATGATCTCACAAATTGTATGGCATGCTAAAAAATAAATAATTCATCGTTTAGTGATATACACAACATGTTTTGAAACTCATGCAGTCCTCTCTCTAGCGAAATTTTAGTCCTCTTTATTATAAAAAGAAATAATTATCCTTAAAAAAAGTTTCAGCATATGGGAACTAGAAAAATTCCCCCTTCTATTCTATTCTACCTATACTTATACATTTACAAAATGACTTTTGGTTATCCATTCCCTTTGGGCATCCCTAACTCTTTGGTTACAAATTTTTTTGTCCTCTAGTGTGATTTGTAGTAAAATAGTATAAATACAAAATATTACAATAAAATATCCATATGTGAATAAGACAAAACAAATCAAGCAGGCCTAGTCTCTCCATTCATGAACTACTTCCAAGCAACAACATCTGCAACTATGGTCTCAAAATCTGTTGGTTCAAAAAAACCTAATTGTGACCTCGTGCTTGGACAACTGGGATTTGATATCTGCAACCCTCTGTGGAGTTACTCTAAGTTGGTCCTCCAGCAGGAAATTACTGACTGTAGATTTAGCCACCAAACCTTTTACCACCTTTTCATCCAGGCATTTAACCAACTGTGTATGAAGTTCATCCTCTTGTTTCCTGTCATTCAGGTACTTCAAATGCTCCTCATGGGTTGGAAACTCTTGCATCCTTTTTGTTGAAGATCTCTGGCATCTATTGTGGGTTGTAAGCACGTTTTTGTAGAATTCCATGCATTTGTCCATAGTCTTCTCGATTGCATCTATTAGTCTCTCAACAACCTTACTACTAAAATTCATGATATCATACTCAATTTGTAACCTTTCTAGACTCTTCATAGGTGTGTTTTCCAGATGTTCTTTATTAGTTTCCAACCAGGTCAATTGACCTTGTATAGTTTCTACAATTTCCTAAGTCCTCATTTTGAATTCATTAGATATCCCTGATATATCCTGCAATCTGGCTTCTACTTGCTTAATTCTGTACACTTATTTTGCTAGCTTCACTCGAACTTGATATATCTTACCTCTGAGCAAGAGATCATGCTCTCTAAGAGGGGCTATGTCCATTTTTCGTTCATTAGCTGCTTTCAATAGTAACTCTAAGGAACTATTATGTGCTTCTAGTTCTGCAATTCGAACTTTAGAATCCTCCACTTGCTTGTCAGCTGCGAACCTTTGTATTTCCATCTCTGTCATCTTACCTTCTAGATCCTTCTTTTCTTCACCAAGGGTAGTATTTGACAATTTAAAAGCATCCCTTTCTACCTCCAGAATCTGGTAATCCTATTGAAGCTTCTCTAAGTCCGAAAGAGTGGCATCATACTTCCTCTTTGCTTCCCTGCCCACTCTATCCTCCTTCCTCAAGGTTTCCTTCATTTGTGTCATTTTATCTATATATTGATCAGCTGCTCCTTTCAGCTTACTAACATTATAGGCATTCACCTGTGTAGTTGCAATACCAAATGAGGCCATCTGTTCTGGATCCTCCTCTACATTATTTACAACTGTTTTCTCGGTCACTATGGTAACTTTGGGTTGAGTACCCATTTTCAATGTTTTCTCGGATCTCCAGACAATTGACTTCTGCTTGGGGTCAAAGAATACATTTTCCAACTTTGCAACATCATGTTGCTTTTGACGGAGTGAAAGGTACCAACCCCAACTCAACAATAGGGAGGTGACCTCCTGTCAATATATCTCCTAAGGTGGAAGGGAGACTTTCGGGATTATCCTGAGTAATATTATGATCATGAGTTTCCCTATCTAGATCCTCTTGCTCTTTCCGTCTGATTTCTTCCGTTATCTTCTCAACTTCCTCCTTTTCTTTGTCTGCTAATTCCATTTTCATTCTTTCTTTTGCCTCATTCTGCTTCTGCTCCTCCACTTTCCTTCTTTGCTCCTCCTCTTCCTTTTCTCTCTTGGCCTCTTCAACTATGAGTTTCTTTGCACCTTCTACTAATCTTCGTGTTGTTTCTTCATTTTTCTTCCGTGCAGCTTCCTCATCCTGTCCTTTCTATTCGGGATTACTACTGCTATTGCCTTTGCCTCCAAACATTGTGATCTTCCTCCTAAGCCGCTTGTTCAGAGCGGTCATATTGCAAGAATTTCGGTATACTTCTTTGTCTTTATCCACATGATCAGCATATTCGAAGTTCACTTTCAGGAGTGCACGGTGTTCTACAACTTTTCCTTAAGAGTCATTTCTATGAAAACTCTCTTCACCGAAATGAAATATTTCCAGCTCTCTCATGAACTCTGGTGCACTTTTGACCTTGGAAAACTTATAACAACCGACATAAAATGGCATCAGCGGGAACACAACCTTCTTCATCTCAAACAAATAACTCCCGAAACCATCCAAGAAGAGTTGTCTCACTGCTTCTTTATGTACTATATAGTTAGTGGCATATTTGGGAAGCAGTGAAGGGGCTTTGGTTCCCCCATACATCCTTAAGTAGGTTCCCTCTTCAGAAAATAAGTAGTCTCCAAATTCCTTTATGGACTCTAAAGCACTTTCAGACATGCATTTACACTCCTCAAGAAAAACTAACTAGTACAGTGGCATTAAGAACTCTTCACAAATCAACTTGTAATAACTATGATATTTGTGAGCCCACAAGATATGGTATGTTGCATAGATAGGTGCTTTTCCTTCTTTCGAATTGCAGTTTAACTTCTCAAATGGATGGAAGCAAAGTATACAATCAATCAAAAAGGGATCCCATATAAAATTCAGATTTTTGTTGGTGCAACCCTTCTAGTGCTGCAATTATGTAGGAGGACAAACTATTTGCTATGATATCTGCCCAATTGAACAGAATCCCCACCATGGTTACATGGTACATTACTGGTATCCACCCAATATTGTAAAACCTTCCATCTGCTCTACCAAATATCATGTTCAACATTGGGGCCACTAGCCTATATGGGGTACAGACACTCGCAGTTTCATACTCCTCGGATGCCTTTTGCCAAAAGGAATTTCCTTTGGCTATCATCATCTTCGCCACTCCAATGTAATCAATGGTTAGACTATTTATCCAATCAGTTGTCATGATGAATTCTAAGGTTGGCAAGCCGTAAACTTTAGATATAAAAGAAGGGATGAAAGAGGAAAATCCCTTATCTTCAATATTGTACATAATCATCCCCTTTGCATCAGCCTTAGACAGAATCCATCCAATGACCTCAGAGCAAGGGAACAATTCTGGTCTTGTGGACACTTTTGTGATTCTTGATCTCAGTATGTTGTCATGCAAGTTTAGATCCTCCAAGCTTGTGTCTGGAACTTTTTTATCTTGAAGCATATGACAAATCGTCCCCCACTTGTACTCAGGCTCGGTCCCAGTGACAGATTTAGTGTCCCCATATATTATCTCTACTCTCGATGTGATTTCGACTTCTGATTCGTCATCTGCAATCTTGGCTTTCTTATTGCCTTTATTAGGCATGATTTCAGATACAGACTGAGCCTGTAGAAAAACAATAAAATGTCTTTGCATCCCTACATTTAGAAAACATATGCGTTCATATACATAAGAGAAACTACATAACTATTGTAGAATCTATATCTTGCGAACAAATCATTTCATCAAAGAACAAGATTGACTAGTATATTATACTATATCTTATTTTACAATAGAAATGATTTTGTACTGCAAAGCTCGCACACCATCAAACTAACACCCACAGCATACTAGAAAAAGGACGAGAAATCCTAGTAAGGTCAAACAGGGCAAAAATCCTAGCATGAAAGCAAGCTCTGTCTGATTCAATCAAGCGTAACCAATTGTTCTCGGGCACACTTCATGGTTTTATCAAAACTACCTTTACACACAACCCTTCTATGAGACTTACAGTCCATGAGCAACAAACCAGAGACAATCATGGTGATGTCGGGGCGTAGACCACCAGGGCCAAAACCTCCGGCAATGAGACAAGGTAGAATAAAACCACAACACGCACGACTCGCATGGATTAAAGTCTTGTAAACCTCTATTACCGCATAAAAACATAAACTAGGTAATAAATGGCTGGCAGAAAACCCAGGCCATCTCGGATTCATCATTACACATCTCATGATGTGAGCGAACCATGACTGAAAAGAAAAGGCAGGGGTAGCTTGGGAGTAGATATAACAACTATGGCTAGGTCAAGAGATAGACAGATGAATGCAAAAAGAGAGGTTGAGGAGAAATATCTTTTTAAACTCACGACCAACGCATCAACCCTAACCCTACAATGAAACCTAACTGCACTTCCTATTGACCCATGACAGGTTGCACCCTAAACATCCTACCAACCAAAAGATGCAAACGGATCAGATCCTACTTGGAAGGCTGAGCTCGAAGACTGTTGAAGATGCGGTGCCCAAAAGACCACGTGAGGTCCAGATGGAAATCTTCACGTCGTAACAAATGCCCAATATGGGTAAAATCCACAAATTTCACCAACTCTTAACACCCACAGTCAAAATATAATTATGGCGATGACCCCTATTTGTTATATATATAAGAAAATGGGGAAAACCATTTAATGTGGTAGGTGAAACTTTACACCACGAGTATGAAACTAACGTCGTATTGGCACCGAAAACAGAGCTCATCAGAAAATCCAGATCGACACGCGAAGTGGGAAAATCCCCGACAGTGGCGGCTCAAACATCATAACCTTGCCGCTACTATCAGCCCCCTCTACCTAAATTAAACCAATGGAGGTGACTGGTAGTAAAAGAAAGAATTCTCCATTGGTTGCGGCTAGAACTCAAAAAAACTTTCGCAAAGTAAATCATGGCATCGAGAAGAAGATCATCGGATGAAAACACAAAACACATCCGTTGTTGTGGCCAAAAGATAAAAATGTTTCCGACGTAGCAGGCCAACAAACGTAATAAAACAATGGTAAAATTCGGGCGGGGAAGGAAAAACTTTTCCGCCATTGTGGCAAGATATCAAAACAAAATCTGACGCAGCGGATCAAAAACAAATCAAGAAAAGTTTCGATGATAAAAGTGTAAAGCTTCTGCTGTGTCGACGAAAAACTAAAGAAGTCTTTCGACGTATCGAATAAAAAATAGGCCGAAAAGCGCTTATCGAAAAATGAAAACCATCTGTTGTATTGGCTAAAATTTTAAAATCCACCCACTGCATCGGATCAAACATCAAAATCCACCCACTACATCAAGTCAAAAAGACTTTCTCACTTAGTGCCAAAAACAAACTTTTCAAGCTTGCTCAGGGTGAAGCCGAGTCATGAACGATGGATTTCATAGTGCAAAAAAGGTCTAAGTAAAACCAAAAGCTAAGAATTTAAAGGGAGGTCCTAAAAAAATGCAATATTTTTTTTGGTGTAATAGTTGCAGCGGCAACACATTGCAATAATGATTTGCAACTGTGTATGCTTTCATTAATCAAAAGTAAAAATGGATATAATCTAGATGATTTTTACAATGTCATATACTGGTATTAATAACTAGACAATTCGAATACATGAGAGGAAATTCGAATTGGTTTACTCAAACTAAATGAATGGATAACATGATGTGTCTAAGTCACTATCAGACCTTAACTATCTAGCTCCAGTTGTCTAAATTAGTGACTCAATTAGTTAGAATAAGTTAACTAGTCTAACTGAATGTGGTAGGAGAGGAAATGCCTCTTCCCACATGCAACCATGCAAAGACTGGCACTAACTGAATGTAGCCGACTGTAACTAAATGTAACTAACTCATAAGTAGTCACCAACTAAACTCAACTGAAGGAGGTTAGTGTCAGCACTCCTAGTGGCTCCTAAATTGTAGGGATTGGTTTAGGAGGTGCCTAAATTGATGCATGCAAGTGCAGTCAGTGGTAGTTAGCCTCAATTAGTGTTCCCCACACTCTAGTAACTAGTACATGTGGACCCAATGGAACTAGTGACTAAATAATGACTGAAAAGATTCCTATTTTAGGCATAATGGACCAAATTGGACATGCGAGGATTATAATCCTAACATATTCCTGCACTTATCTAAGTTCCTTTCTGTATCGATCTCGTCAATATTTCCTAACCTTGCTTCCCGAGTTGAGAATGTCATTTGAGATTATAATTTTGGTTTAGAGTATAGATATGTAAGTATTGCAGTCTGGTTCAGAGTATAGGTTCCTGACCGTTAGTTATGATTCGGACGACAACTTAAAGAATGGATACAGACATCAATTTAATCTTCGGATCAATGTGAACTTACAGTGATTTAAACCCCAAATCAAACCAAAAAACTTGGACCCCACAAGGTTAAGCATTGATCCACAATTTTAGGAAATGAACGATCCATATCTGATCTGCAAAGCATATCAATGGTTGAGGTTATTCGTGAAGTTTCTTTGGGAATCCATACAAGAATTCAGATCAACGGTCAGGATTAAAGCTCTAAAAGATATAGACGATTAATAGAAGCTATGGAAGCAAAAGGTAGGAAACAAGAAAAAGACAAGGCAAAGTGTTAAGTTTTTCTGAAGTCGGATTTCTGAGATCTGCAATGGAAGACATAAAGTGAAAGGCGGAAAGAAGAAAGTCCAAGTGATTGTTTTATGAAGTTTTCAATTTTTTGAGATCTGTAGTGGAAGGTGGAAAGGCGGAAGTTGGAAGGCGGAAAGTCGAAAGACCAAGTATTTGATTTATGAAGTTTCCAATTTTTGAGATCCGTAGTGGAAGGCGGAAAGGTGAAAGTCGGAAGGCAGAAAGCCGAAATTTTAAGCGATCATCTTATGAAGTTTCCAACTTTCGAGGCCCGCAACAGAAAGGCAAAAAACGAAAGGCAGAAAGCAGAAATCCCAATTGATTGGTTTATGAAGTTTTTGACTTCTGAGGTCTGCAACAGAAGTCAGGAAGCCGAAAGTCCAAGTGATTGGTTTATTAAGTTTCCGATTTTCAAGATCAGTAATGGAAGGAGTGAAGCCAAAAGATCAAGTGATTGTTTCATGAAGCTTCTGACTTCCGAGGTCCGTAGCGGAAGGCAGAAATCCAAAAGATCAAGTGATTGTTCCATGAAGTTTCTAAGGTCCGTAGTGGGAGGCGGAAAGTGGAAGGCAGAAGGGTGGAAAGTGGAAGGCGGAAAGCAGAAGTTTCAAGAGATTCTTTCATGAATGTTCCCACTTTCGAGTTCTGTAGCGAAGGCCAAAGGAGAAAAAACCCAGTTTAGTGCGGAAATGGTTATTGTGATTGCAAAATGGATATGTCAAGGGTGGAATGACTATTATAGTAGTCCTTACGCCTGAGAATGATTATACTGATGAATTTGACCTTTATTTATGTCCAAGGTGTCTTTTTATTTGTTTGCTTTCATAACAGTTGGGTATTTTATTAATGTGTCTACAGATATATTGATATAGAATTTTTTTTATTTATTTGATTTTTGGGGTATGGTACATAACTGTCATAAATATCTGAATAAATGTACCATCCCAACCAATCCATTGGGTTCCACCAAGTTCCTTCACTTTATTTTTCATGCAAACTCTAGCTCTTTAGCATCCACCTAGTCTTGGATCTCCAGTTTTGTTGGTTGCCAGAACATAGCCCTCACCACAACACTTTAATTAGGTCCCGGAAATAGAAAAATTTGTTGATATTTTTCTCTGTCCCTCTCTCACACTGGACCCAAGTTCAGCCCCTTCTTAGTCAGCACAACAAAGCCCAAGATATCTTCCTGATGGAGCAGAGCTCTGTCAGCAGCACCTGCGATACAGATGTCGTCTCACTCGAGATATCTCACTCCTTATCGGTAACTGCAAGAACCATGTTCTGCAGTTTGTGTGGGAGGGTTTTCTAGTACCTTGGCTATGCTCCAAGGTTGTCCAATGAAGACCATGAAGGTGGGATATTGGCTTGCACAGTACTTCAATACCAAGTTATTATTCAACCCTTAATTATGCAATCTCACACAAACACACATTGAACATACATCATAGGCATATTCATTACTATAATGCAGCATTCATACATTTATCCATTTGCAACACAATAATCAATCAAACATTGAACTCAACATTTATGCATTTAACTAAGCTACTCAACATTCACACATATACACAACATTTAACGTCACGTCCGAGAAAAAACCATAAGGTGCTCTTCATCTGGCATTGGCATGAGGAAATAGATGCACCTTTTTGTCTGCACTCAAAGCTGTAGACTCTGTACAATATCTTATCTTCTATCTTTACAGACCTTTCCTCTCTCTCATTCTCTCTGGTCTTCTCTCTTCTTGCTCTACTCTACTCCTACTAGCGATCCACACATAGCCCAGATTGACTCGACCTTCTCTACATGTTTGCGCACTTAGCCGTAGAACCACTACTCTGATGCACTCAACTATCCAGAGTCGTTAACCAAAAACTATTTATCTCCACTCTAGCTCAAGCGTCTTCTCCAATAGTCTAGAGACTTACTCAAAACTGATGTATTAGTTAATCAAATCAAAACTATCTAACCCATTTACAGCTTGGGTTCCTTCTTTTATATCCCTATTACAGACTCGATACAAATCCCATACATGCTTGTATAGACTCAATATTGACTTGATAAAGACTCTAATAGACTCAGCTTCAGTCGATATCCCAACCAACTTACTATCTTCAGCCAATAGGTTGTCTTTCCTATTCTAGCAATACATAACAAAAAGGCATTATCGGCCTAACTTACAAATATGCCTTTATGCATGTGGTTTTCGCCAGCTCCAGCCGAGCTCGTACCCACGATTTCTAAGGACTGTCACTTTCTAAGTGTTATGCCTTACTATCATTTTCTTATCGTTATGCTTCTTCACATGCCTACCTCTTCGAATATTATGCCATGTCATCTCGTATCTTGCTCTATCCTTCTGTCGTAACTTGCTAATCTGGAGCAGCTTCCTCATCCCGTGCCTTCTCTTTGTCTTTTTATTCACTTTCCTTCTTCTGTCACATCATTCTTCCCTTTCCTTTGATGTTGCTTCCTCTGTCATAGCTCCTTCCTCTTCTCCTTTACACTCTTCTTCCATACTTAGGCAGAATTCTACATGAATTATGCCCTTTTGTCCGGAGGCCCAACAAAGGACCCAACACCTTTCTCAATATCTTCCAGGGTTTGGTCCACTTTATATTCTAGATTTTTAATTTGTTGATCCTCTTTACTTGAAGAGTCTTCAATAATAGTCAATGTATTTTTCTTAAATTTAGAATATAAAACGGCTTTCGTATTCATTCTTAACTTATTTTTGGCTCTAGTTCTTTGTCTCCAATTAGTTCCTTGAAGTTATGAAGTAGAAGTAACTAAAAATTATGTATCAGAAGAAAGATCTTCAATCGTACATTTTTCTTTTGCACCATTGGGGGTATATGTGGCAACTATCTCTTAATTTTGTGATTCAAGAAACAATTTCTCTTGCAAATATTCTTGAATCGGCTCTAGAATAGGTTCATATTTTTAATTGGACTCCCTTTTTGTCTGCTTTGTTTCCTGTTCAACCTTCCTCTTCTGCCCTCTTGTTGTTTTACCTCTGATTTTCCTTTGATTAACAGAAATTTCTTCTTCTTCACTATTAATCTGAGCGTTAAAATCATTTTGGGATTCAAGCTTTTTTGGTTCAAATCCTGACCAGAATAGAAAGTGCTTCCAGGAGCGATTTCGCTTCCTGAGTTTGGTCAATACTAATAATTTAACTATCCCGTGGTGGAAAATAGAGTGATTTGTGTGGTTAGGATGGTTCTTTACCCTAGTAGCCATATTCTCAAGTATTTTGAACAGATAGTAGGGTAAATTTAACTTTGATTGCCCATTTATATGCAAAAGAAATCTCAGATGATACCTAAAAACTGTGGCAAATATGCCCTCATTGGTAATATAGCATTGTATGATGTTGAGCACGTCTCTCCACTCATGCTTCACATTACTGAGGTGTATACCTTTGCTCCAATCCAAAGTTTCATAACCAGACAATAAATACATACTCAAATCGATTTCAAAAAGTTGTTTCTTGAACCAACATTCACCTTCAACAAGCAGTCTCGTTGCCTCTCCAATTAAACCCTCATTCAATTCAAAACTCAAAGTTTGGAAATTTATAGATGAACCTATATAACTCTTGGTGAAATACTTGGTCACTTCGGCGTTGTAGCCTCTAACTCTTTCGAAGAAAGAGTATCGTCCCGCGTCCATCAACAACTTAACACATTTAAGAAACTCCTCTGCCCATTTCGTATTTATCATCTCAAACCTGCAAAGCTTACCACTGTTTTTCTTCATATTGACAACTACCAGACACCTGCTAAATCACACTGCTTTGGAATAAACACAAATTCAATAAAGAACGTGTGTTTTGGGATGGGATAATCGACAAAATTGAGAAAATATGGTAATGAGAACCCATAAATATATGAAATTCATCAAATAGAACTTGAATAACACTCAATTATTATTTTAACAACTAGAGAATAATCTCTAACAAATATTATGAATAGGCATGCTCTCATTTAAAACCTCACCTACTACAGGACAGGCACTACGCCACTGTTGTTTATGATTTGACAATATGATTGCACTAGCTTGCATAACCTTCCTATTTTTTATTGTCGGAATGTGTTAAATTGTATGTACTAACCATAATGCACAAGCCTCCAAAAATAGGTTAGTTTGACATGTAAAATCATATTTTTGAAGAGTTTAGGAAAGACTCAAATAAATTTGAGCCAAATTTATTACATTAATCATGAAAATGGATAAAGGAAATAAAAAGCCTTACTATGAAAACAATGAACTAAAACCTAAGCACTATGGTTTAATTCTAGGAAAATGTAAACTAATAAGGAAAACATATGAAAAAACTAAGGTATAACTCCAATGCTAACAATGCTGATAATGTTAATTGCTATAATATTGTGTCTTGTGATCCTCTTTACCTTATGATTATTTTCTATATGATGTTCATGTAAATTGCAAGTCTTATGAATAATGGAATATTCTTGTATTGGAATTATTGATAGTTTTAATATAATGTGTATTGATGCTCTTTTGACATGTAGCTACGAGGTCACATGTTTAAATATAGAAGGGGGTAGGGTATATACACCTCCGTATATTTTAGCAATCAAATCGCTAAACAAAGGGATACCTTTATCGCACAAACAAGAGAGTGTCATACACCAAATATAACTAGACTTTGGTTTTTTATTAGTATTACTGTTACCATTATCATCATTATCATGTTCATTTTATTTATTTATTTAATATTAATACTTTCTTTTATACCTAATTCTTGTCCTCCCTCCCTCATATTTACATAGATCATGGATCAATTTGAGAGCTTAACAAGTTGAAAGACTAAACGTTCTGGATCTCTGAGGCGGGGTTGGTGGACTGATCCAGGAGAAACATTCTTGAAGCAGATCGGATTGAATCCTCTGCAGATATACATGCACAGGATCGCTCTTTCCTTAACACTAAAGAGAAAATATATGATGGAGTAACCTTGAAGGATCTCGCATTTATCAGCCTTGAGGGTGGCTTCACGAATGGATCCTCCTCTGGATCTGAGCACTAAGGAACATTGTCAAATCTTAGATGAATCATTCCAAGCTCTGGTGGCTTCTATGCCTCCCTGCCTTCCTCTGGTATGGATTTCAGCAACGCTAACTTGTTCAAAAGAGCTGCTACCCCTAGAATCCAAATCAAGTCGACAACTTCAAGACTGAAAGCCCTTACATTGAGCGAGAAAGGCCTGATAGGGAAGTTCACCGAAATTTGGTCGTCGCCAAAAAATATGGATACATGAATAAATAAGAACCGGATGCCCTTGATCACAGGTGATATACAACACTACTTTTGTGGAAAGGGATTCTTCACCTTTCTATTTGAAAACAAAGAAGATAGAGACCTCATCTTCAGGAGTGGACCCTACTTCATGGACCCTCGAGGTTTATACCTAAATCGATGGAGCTTATCCTTTGATCTAGAAAAATATGTGCCATTAGCGGTCCCAATTTGGGATCGTCTGCTACACCTTCCCTTGCACTGTTGTAATGATGAAACTCTACAAGCAATCGAGAACTCCCTCAGGAATTACATTGACAAAGCGAAACCAAAAGGACCTTTGTTTTCCTATCAAGGATCTGCGTGGAAGTATATCTGGAAAAAGGGCTGCTAGAAGTCGTAAAATCGTACATGGACGGATGGGAGCACATGCAAAAAGTAGATTATGAACAGCTGCCTTTCAAGTGCAAGAAATGTCATGAATATGGACATTTTGTCAATAACTGCCCAAAAGTAGTCCAGGAAATTCCAGAGAAAAAAAAACAGGATGAAGGATGGCAGCAGGTTAAACGGGGAAGCAAAATGCCTTCACCAGACCCACTATCAAGTGGATCGCAACCAACGACAAGCAAGGAGAAGCGCCAAGAAGGAAAATAAACTTCGACCAACAATTTCAGGTGTTGCATATGGAAGAGGGAGAGATCCCATCCTCAGAAATCAAATTAGCAGAAGCAGAAGAAGAAGAGTCTCCCACATCTGCAAGTTCTCTTCCCTTGTCTCCAAGAAATGAAAGGCCTGAAAAAGATTTTTAAGGATCCACAACACCAGGGGATTCCTGGGTAGAGATGGTAAAAAATAGCAAAGTAGAACATCAAGGCTTCTCCCCAAAATGTGTACCTCCTCAAGGTTCACAGGAACAACATGATGTAGCTCTACAACCAAACACTAAAGGGAGAAAGTCGCAAAGATATCATAGAGAACAAGAAGTAGAGAGAGAGCTAGAATTAGGAAGACAATGAAGTCATGGTCAAGAAACAAAACTTTTGCAATACCCAAGAAACCCAGGAGGGACAAAAATGGATAGCATATCCCGAGCAGGATCTCAATCGCTCAAGAAATGATGAAAGTCATCTCTTAGAATTGCACGGAATTGGGAGGCTCAAGCGAAGTAGAATCAATAAAAGAGATAATAAAAGTAGAGAGGCCTGACATACTACTAATCCAAGAGACAAAAATGTCATATGTGGAGACAATGTTGCTCTCACGATCTTGGAAAAATTGCCATGGCAAAGCCATAATCTCTAAAGGAGCTTCTGGGGGAATAACTACCTTAATTTCAAACAAGTTCTCAATAAAATCAATGAGGGAAATCCATCATTGGTTTCTAACCGAAGTCTAGGAAAAGGATAACTCAAATTCATTATACGTCTATAACTTATATGGGCCAATGCACTATAGAGTTAAGGAAATCTTTTGGGAGGATCTTTCCAAGCTTCATGAGGACATGCGAGGAAAAAATCTAATTATTGTTGGGGATTTTAACACCACCAAGTTGCAACTAGAGAAACATGGAGGAACAAATGTCAGGGATCCATTTCGTAAGAAAATGGAGGACTTGATTTCAAATATGGACCTATTGGATATTCCTTTAAATAACGGGAAGTTCACTTGGAGCAACAAAAGAGATGGAGTAGGTCACATTGCGGCAAGACTGGAAAATTTTCTGGTAAGCTATGTTTTCCTTCAAAAAGATCTCCTCCCTGCCTCCTTTGACCTCCCTTCAGCAGTCTCCGATCATAAGCCCATCGCCTTGAATTTAACCCCACCAGTAAATCTTGGTCCCATCTCCTTCTGCTTCAACCTGATATGGATGCAAGATGGAAAAATCATATATTTAATCAAATATGCTTGTAATCAACAATTTCATTGATCACCCAGATTTATCTAGGACTCAAAATTAAGAGCGGTGCGCTCTGCTATCAAGAAATGGGTAAAGATTGGCTATAAGAATCCTAGAAATATTAAAACTAGGTTCCATGCAAATCTAGTTGCTCTCCATTTATGCATGGAAACGAAAGAAGTGACTCATAAGCTCCTAAACCAGGAAAAGGAATTGAGCACAAAAATCTTAAACATTGCAAGGTAGGAGGAAGAGGAATGGTGATTAAAGTCCAGGAAATTATGGATTAAAGGAGGTGACAGTAACACAGAGTACTTCCATATGCAAACTAAGGCTCGACAAAGCTACAATTTCATCAAAGAATTAAAAGACAGAAATGGTAACAAGATAGTAGGGCAGGAGGAAATAAAAGAGCACGCCTCACTTTTGAGACCTTTATACGGATAGTGAGGAGATGGACCCGGAATCTCAAGAAGGTTGGCTCTTTGGAATACCAACACTCATTGAAGACTTGAAGAATATAGAACTCTCAAAACCAATCATAGAATTTGAGATAAAAAAATGCAATCTAGTCTCTTCAAGCAGACAAAGCGCCTGGACCAGACGGATTCACCATAAACTTTTACAGAGCTGCATGGGAAATCATAAAGGAATATATGAAAAGAATGTTAAACTGGACTAGGAAAAAATATAAGATTAGTGGGGCCTCAAACTCATCATTCCTATTCTTAATTCCTAAATAAAACAACCCTCTCTCGTTGGACTGATTAACACCAATTTCACTATGAAACACTTCATATAAGAACCTCTCGAATATTCAGGTGAATAGAATGAAAAACAACATGGGTCGTCTCATCTCATAATCGCAAGGAGGTTTTATAGCTGGGAACCAGATACTGGATAACATAAATTTTCTAGCTTAGGAAGCTATCCACTCCAGTGTGGAAAGAAAACAACAAGGCATGGCTATCAAACTACACATGGCCAATGCATTCGACAGGGTAAATCATTTTTTACTTTTCAAAACCATGGCCAGATTTGGCTTCTCTAGAAGATTTGTTAGATGGTTCAAAGCGTGTATCAGCTACCCATGTATTGCACAATTAGTAAACAACATACCCACCAAATTTTTCCAAGAAACAAGGGACCTTCTCCAAGGCTGCACAATGTCCCCCTTCCTATACCTTCTGGTGGTTGAAACAATCAGCAAGAAACTTCAACGTATGCAAGATTCTGGTGAGCTAAAAGGCCTGAAGGTAACTAGAGGAGTTAGAGCTTCCAAACACGCACAATTTGCAAACGATACCATCTTTCTAGGAGGGGCATCTACTATTAATGCATAAAGATTGAAAGGTTCCTTATCTATTTTTCTAAAAGCCTCTATCAACAAAGTGAACTCTGCGAAAACAAAAATCTATGGATGGAACTTCCCACCAAGCATTTTGGCAAGGATAGGAAGGACACTTGGGTTTGAAGGCAATGCAACTTTGAACTCCTTCAACTATCTCGAGATTCCAATCTTCAAAGGGAAGAAATGAGATGTCAATTGGCAAGGGTTGGTCAACAAGATAAAAAATAGAATCACAGCATGGGGGACAATATGGTTGAATCCTACTGGTAAGTTAGTCTTGATCAATTCAATTCTCTCTTCCTATCCCATTTATGCTTACTTAATCTCATTAGCTCCCAAAAAAACTATAAAAGACATCACCAAATAAATCAAAAGGTTTTTATGGCAGGGTGGCAAATCAAGCAATCAAAGGAAATTCCATCTTACAAATTTGAATATAGTCTGCGTGCCAAAATATTGCGGTAGCGCTGGGATAAGAGACCCGAGCAAAATGAACCTGGCTCTGGGAGCCAAAATACTCTAGAGAGACGTTTTAGGAAAGAGAGCACGGTGGAAGGAGATTCTCCACAAAAAATACATGAGCGGGGATAGAAGAAGATTTGTAGACACCATTGATCAAGGAAAAAAAGGCATGCCAATCTGGGAGCCATGCAAGAAGGAAATGCATATTCTACAAGACCATATCTACTGGATCCCAGGTAGTGGCAAGCAAATTAAGATTTGGGTCGATAATATAGAACCATCCTCCCCTACCAAATTCAAATAGGAATTCATAGAGGTGAAACGTTGGATGGACCAAGCAAATATCAGCACCTTACACGACCTCTCAAGCTAGACGAGTAGTGGTAGATGGGCCGGCTGGTCTGAAATGGATGTTTCGAGTACTCTGCGTGCATATCACAACACATTGCTCTCCCTTCTACAAAAGTCAACTCCAGTCCACCGTAATCTGCCAAATGGACAAGGATGGGGAAGATCCAGTGTTTATAAGGTTAAAAATGGATACCATGTAGAAACTGAGCTCTCAGAAAGCAGCACGTACAACAAGAAATGGGTCAAAGTGTGGAGCAGCGATGGGCTTCCAAAGATATAAAAAAAATTATTGGACATTGGCCCATTGAAAAACTATGACTACCAAGAATCTAAGGAAAAGAGGCATCGCAGGCCCCATGAGATGTACTCTGTGTAAAAATTTAGAAGAGTCATTGGAGCATCTATTCATAGAGTGCAAGTTCTCTCAGGAGGTTTGGCAGCGAGATTTCAAAGACTTGAACTGGGATTTAACATTGCCAACAAATTGGAACAATTTCTTCACTTACTGGAAAGATTACTACCAGGGATCCATTTCTAAAAAACCAGACTTTGCTAGAGCATGGGAAGCTATCCCAAGATATATTTGCTGGAAAGTATGGACAACAAGAAACAATGAGATTTTCGAGGAAAAAAAAACAATCCTGGCAAAGTTGTTTCCTCCGCAAAGGCACTTTGGGTGGAGGCTTTATCTATGAGGAAAATGGTCAATATCAACAAGGAACCTTTGAAAACTGTGGAAAGAGCTTGGGCTTCTGAATTTTTTTCGGGGGGGCACTCTCTATTCCTTGGACTCAGGCAAGAAAAAATTCCAAACCTCGGAATTGGTAAGTTAGAATGAAGCTTGAAGACTTCAATGTGTGGTGGAAGAATCTTAGCTGCAATTCCTTATTCTTTTACAGTGCCTCGAAAGGAAATCCTGGGCTAGCAGGTGCGGGTGGAGTCATCTTCGACTCTAAAGGAAATAAGATAAAATAATACTCTTGGAGAATTGGAAGCAGACAAATAACTGTGCTGAATGGCTAGCTTTAATCAAAGGTCTAGAGCTTGCAAGGAATATCGACATTGAAGAGTTGGTGGTCTTCGATGACTCGATGACAATTGTCAGAGAAGTAAGGATCTTGATGAAGAAGCGTAAGACCTCGGTGACCAAGACGCATCACATCCTAAAATGCATGGTCAATGAATACAAAGCCATCAACTTCCTCCATCTGCTTAAAGAAAATAACCAACAAGCGGACATCATGGTGAATAAGGGTGTTGATATAGACTGTGGAGCCTTAGTTTGCGACCAAAAGGATTACAAGAGAAACTAGATACCTTAATTGGGACTACAAGTTTATTTGCATATGTTTTGTTTTTGCGCTTTCTTACTTAGGAAGTTTGTCAGGAGATATAGTTTCCATATATTAGAGAAATACCATGAAAAGTGTAGGCTGGTAAAGGATGAGAAAGGAGTCATGAACGTGGTTCTCCTCTAGGAACAGTCTGAGCTCAGAGCTATGTAATCTTTGATTCAGAGTTTTTTATAAAAAGCTACTCAACTGTTTTTGTTATATATACATTATGTTTAAGAATAATTATATGTTCTATATTTGAGGATAATTTGGTAATTAAAGAACAAATGATTTGAAAAACTAAATTATTAAATATATATAATTATTCTTAAACATAAAACATATAAACTTGAATTTCAAAACTTCCTTACTTCCCATCACATAAAAACTTTCATTCAAACAAAAAAACCGTTCCACAAACAAATATTTTACTTTAACTTATATAATGTATTAAGAAAATAAATAGTCTTGTTAATATTAAACCAAAATTAAATTAAAATACTCAAATTACAAGAAAGCAAGTCCAATACAATGGTTATGGGGAGCTTATGTTGACAAACCCCAAGTGGGAATGCAATGAAAGTGAATCTAGCACAATGGTCATGGGTAGATTATGTTGACTGGCCCAATATGGGCATACAATGAAAGTGAACAATTCATATATATATATAGAGAGAGAGAGAATTAATGTGTGTGTGAAGAAATGAGTTCAAGGTGATGGTTATCAATGGTTTGTTTTAGTAATGATCCAAATTAATTTGTCATATAATTTTGTGCTTTTTGGGTGGAAAGATTGGATGAATTGACTTGGAAGGTACATTTTAGGGGCATTTCTTACCTTTCAAGTTTGGGGTCAAAAACTGTATGAAACCTTCTAGATCCATTTTGAGGGGCTTAAATGACATTTTTTCTTTTCTAGATCGTACATCTTGTAGTTGACCACCATGGTACCAAATGGATTCCATGTTAGCTCTCATTACCCACACATGTGGACTTTAAGAATATTTTAGAGGGTCCCAAACCGTAACCCTAATCAAAAGTTGAGGCATGTACAAACCTTAAAACTAACCCTAAAAAACTATCGAGATATGTTAAATACTATAATGTTAGGAGGAAAAAGGGTTCAATTCTGATGATGTTATGGTATTGTTTCATAGCTGAGCAACAATAAGGGAGTGAATATTAGAGTAAAACAGGGGAAGTAGAAGCTCATGTAGTAGCCATGTAAGCCAAAGTGCCATAGGTAATTCCTTCGTCAGTACCATTTTATTTGTATTTGCAATGCATATTGGAGAAGAAAAGAGCAAGGCATAGTACTCACTCTTTGTTGAGTTTTTCCCTATATGGAGTTTCCCAAGGTATATCTTGTGTTATTTGTGTGAATGTGTTATTTTTCTCTAGTTATTTTCCTTTCAGTTATAGTTTATTTATCATTATGTGTATTTTAACTAACATAATGAATTAAGTTGTTAAATTTGTTGTGATGAATTGTTCTTGTGGAATATTCTCATCAGTTTATGGATCAAGTAAATATTAAATGAGCATTATATTTCGCGATAATCATTATATGACATTTTAGTAAAGTTGACCATTATATATCATGGAGAAATTTAATGGATATTTTCCATATTTCTGAATGGTATTTTGAGTAAATTTGTTAACATAGATTAGTGTAGAGAATTCAGGGGAATTTAAATTGAATACTTGTTGGCACAAAACTACCCAAATACCTAACAATGTTGATGATAATCGACTGAGCTAACCCCTTGGGATTAAAATGCTTGGAAACGACTTTTCACACCCTTAATAACTTAAGTGAGAATGAGATTGCGGGTGCTTTGCCAACCTCAATTAAATGACGAGAGACAAACATGTCAACCACGATTTGAACCTAAATGGATAAGATAATAATGTCTCCTCTTAACCCATTGAAGGTAGATTTAATTGATGTCTAAAATGTCTGAAAACATTTCATTCCACCTTTAAGCACTCAAAACAAAAGTGAGATTACTAGTACTTTATCAATCCTAATTTATTAGTCACAAATAAAATTTAACTTAAATAAACATAATAATAATAAAAAATAACCATCCAATCTACACTCAATTAACAAACATATAATACATTATATAATATAATTTGACATTAAAAAAAAATTATAACCAGTAACATTTGCATATAAAAACTAAATGAGAATTTGAATAACAACAAATTTTATACATATAAAGGAACTCTCAAAGGGCAAGTTCTATGCAAATGGGATAAAAAGCTTTCGTAGATAAACAACAAATAAAGTTGTGATATAAGCAAATTAGTTTTCACATATAAACACCAACTGATTCAGATGGACTAGAAACAAAATAGACATCATGAAAACACCAAATAGACATGCAACATAAGCAGGATATATCCTAGCATACCCCCAAAGTGGGGGAAATGAAACCCTGAAGAGAATTTTGATATGTTTCAAAAAATGAGAGAAAGTTGTGTGTAGATAATATAAGATAATGTGATGAAAGAAAGTCTAGGAAAATAAGTGAAAATAACTTACATCAAACTTCTAAATCACCACATAAGTGAAAATAAGTTTCCTCTAAAAGGAGTTTTCGAAGTTTTAGGTAGCTTTAGAGAACCTTGAAACCCCTGGACGTGGAGGAACCATACCTTTGAAATTGAGACCTACCTGGACGTGGAGAGAATATACCTTTGAAATTGAAACTTGAACTATGTGAGACATCAAATTTTATGCACATCATAATTTGCACAAGCGACACCATTTTTACTATCGACCATTCGCATGTGTCCTCTTATAATCTCATGTATTGAAGATCATTGAATGGCCAAATAAGGTTGATAGGTGAAGAAAATATTTTATATCAATTTTTTTAAATCCCAAGTCAATCTTCATATTGAATATTGATAGTATATAGTCAAGATGTCCATTAGTAGCTTGTTGCTTAATTTTTATGACGTAATGGATGCAGAAGCCAATCCCCTTCCACGCACATATTGTAGCTTGGGGTTACAAGTTTTGATTCACGTAACAATTCCATTGAATTTATTTTTACCTTTTCTCTTCAAACATAATTACATGACCAAAACATACACGCAGATCCCAATAACATTTGACTGTGCACATAAAAGGTGGTTTTCCCGTTCTACTTGAAAAGAAGAAGCCTGATTGGTAGCCTTCTATCAACCGGGGACCAAGCTTTCTCTTTGCGTCCAAACGTAGTGGTTCAACAACTCGACAATCCTAACATATTTTGACTAAAATAGTATTTTAATTAAAGGAACTATTGGACGCTTCAACATGCTGTAACACCCCGGTTTTGACCCCGTTTGCATTAAATTATATATGATGTAAATATTGTATTTAATCATGGTGTGGAGCTAAAGGAAAAGGCCCCATTGTCGATTTAGTGTTTTGTGTTTTAGCAATTAAAATCGATGTCGATGGTTTTTTTTTTTTTAACAAAAACAGAAAGAGGGGTTTGTATTAACAGGCTGTACACAGCCATTCATTACATTTCCGAAGGGAGATATATAGCCGGGATGGCACATAGACAACAAGCCATACAAAGTCTATTTCCCAAAACAGAGAGCATAAAATTGCTTCTGAACTGCAAACTAAACGAGTTGTAAAAACCCTCACAAACTGACTACATAGCAGAGTGCAGAAAAACATCATTCATACAAAAATTTGAAACTAAAACTCCTTACTAAACTGAAAGAAAAGCAGATAATGAAATTCAGTTGCCTCTAAGCTGGCGAGGCTGCTGTACTGATTCCTCTTCCATGGGCTGGGAGGCTGAGGCGTTAATTCCATTTACCCTGCTCTCCTGGTTCATTGAAACAAGCCTTTGGAGGTCGGCTTCAATACGCTCAACTCTGGCCAAGAGTTCACGCAGGTTGCTATCCAAATCTTCGGTGCGGGCTCCATTGTCACTGACATCCTGAGAGATCCTGCAAATAGTCTCGCTCATCCCCTTTATTTCCTTGGCTGAGTCTCTATTCTCCTTCACCCCTATAGCAGTCAGTTCATAAACCCTTCGGAGGTTCTTCATAAAATCCTGCATTCCGAGATTATTACCCAAGTGCGCCATAATACCAAGGTCGGACGGAATTGCCAGGCGAGACAGCCGATACTGCAATGCTTGCTGGTGACCTGACTCACTCCCGTTTTCAACCTGAGAATCACTTTCCCAAAGAGCAGAAGGATAACGATACTGACAGAGGGCTATCTGGGAGAGATTTTCTTCGACAGTAGCTTGGGTGAGGGGCTGCGCTGGCCTAGAAGAAACCTGAGGGCTCCCAATACCAATTACATCGGCTTCTTGCTGAAGGAAGGAAGGGGCTGTTAACAGACCCTCAGCGAAAACATGAGGCGAAATAATGCTAAGGTTCGACATGGAGACAGAGAAGGAAGAGCCTCGATCGTGCGAGGATAAGAGACACTTAATTGAACGCCGGGAGGGAGTTAAATGCTCATCAGCTGAGGGGAGAAAGGCTGAACACGCGGCCATCACAAGGGATAAGACATGACGGGGAAATAAATGCTGGAGGCCGCCAAAACGATGGGGAGGGTGACGGCTGGAAGGGAGGGAGAAGCTAGAAGAGGGGGGCCGGAAAAGGGGAAGGAGAGGGAGAAATATGGAAGGATAAGGGAGAAGGGGTAAGGAGGGAGGAGGAGGGATAAGGCGAGAGAGAGAGGGAACCAAAGAGCTAAGGTAGGATAAAACCAAAATCACTATACAATAATCCT